>JAYJMJ010268173.1:0-13317 GCA_036873875.1 Laminaria ephemera | reverse complement strand
GGGGAGAGGGAGGGGGGTCGGGAGGGGGGGGGGGGTGACGAGATGTTGGAGGAAGTGAAGGTGGTGGAGGACGCGGAGGATGTGGAAGATATGGTAGACAAGGTGGTGGAAGTGGTGCGGAAGGAGACCATAGCGGCCCCGATACAGAACAGTCGAGCCGAAGCAATGCCCACGCACGCCCCTTTCGGCGGGAGTTCCGAGCGTACGGCGGCGGTGGCAGCGGCAGCAGGGGTGGCGGCGATAGCGGAGATGGCGGCAACGTCAGGCGAAGCGACTTCGGTCGCAGTGTTAGCTTCGGCGAGGGTGGTCGAAGAACAAACAGCGGCGGCGAATGAAGTCATGGGGGCGGCAGAGGCGACAGCGACGGTGGCCGACAAAATTGCAGCGGAAACGGCGGCGGTGGCCGAGGCGGCGGCTACGGCAGCGGCTACTGCAACATCAGTGAGTCATGCAGCCGTGGTGGCTGCAGAGACGGCAGCGGCGACAGTGGTGGCCGCGAAGGCAATAGTGGTGGCGAAGGAGAAAGCCGAGACCGAAGCGAGAGCAGTGGCTGGGGAAGCACGAGCGCTAGCTGCTGAGGCACGAGCCACAGCGGCGGAAACACGAGCAGCGGTTACGGCTGCGGCGGCCGAGGCGGCGGCTACGGCGGTGCACAAGGCAGGATCCGTGAGAACAGCAGCGGTGACGGCTGCAGAGACAGCGGCGGCGGCAGTGGCGTCCTCAGAGGCAGTCGCGGAGAATGCAAGAGCAGCGGCCGCCGAGGCAAGAGCGGTGGCGTCCGAAGCAAGAGCGCTTGCTGCTGAAGCAAGAGCTGCGAGAGCCGAATCAAGAGCAGCGTCGGCGGAAACTAAAGCGACGGAGGTGGGGGCAAAGACAGCGACAAAGGTCGCATTGGTGGAAGGAGCATCGGTGTCGGTAGCGGAAGGGAAGAGAAGGACCGAGCAGCGGTCTCTCGCATGCCGTATGCTGGCACGGATGGCGCACCGACGGTACGACCGCAGGAGGTTGGCTGTGTTCAGGAGGTTTGGCCGCGCCGTTTCGGCATCAGTAGCTAAAAGGTCCGCTGCGGTGGCACAGATTGAGGAAAGAGAGGCGGCGGTTACGGTCGCTGAGGCAGCTGCGGTGGCGAAGCAGAAAGCGGCTATCGAGCTGAGAGCGGCAGCCGCTGAAGAAGTAGTGGTGGCGCAGGGGTTAGTGGCGGCAGCTAGGGTGACTGGGGCCGATATCGTGGCGGGGGCCGTGGCCTCGGCGGAATCGGTAGCGGCGGCAAACGCCGAGGGCATAGCAGCGGCAGCAGCAGTAGTAGCGGCAGCGGAGGAGAAGGCCGCGGCGGCGGCAGCGGCCGCGACAACCGAGGCCGCGGCGACAGCGATATCGACAGCAGCGGCGATGGCGGCGGCCGCAAGGAGAGTCGACGATGCCGAACACGCGAGTAAGGTGGCGAAGAAAGCGACAGTTAAGGCCGAAAATACAACGGAAGCACTGCGTCGTCGACACGTGGCCGTTATCGAAGACATTGTAAGCAAATTGAAAATCTATTTTCAAGGTCAGATGACGGCACAGGTAACCTTGGCTGAGGAGAAAGCCGCCGCGATCGCGGCCAAGCAAGCGATAGAAAGAGAACAGGAGGGTAACATGAGAATTGTGTGGATGAGGAGCACGATGGCGTGGCGTTCGTGCCACGACGAGATCTTGCTGGCCGCCGCGCGGATGAGTAGAAGAGTGGCGTGGCGTTCGTGCCATGCGGAGCTTTTCATGGCAGCGAACGAGCGACAGGAGAAGTTACGATGTCCTGCCAGTCGGGGAGTCTTTTCCGCTGGGGTTATGGGAGGGGTTGGGGCGCGGGAGAAGGGAAGGGTGCGGGGGGCGGGGGAGAGGAAGGAGGAGAAGGAGGAGAAGGAAGAGAGAGAGGAGGATGAGAACAAGAGGCGGGAGGAAGAAGAGAAGAAGGAAGAGGAGGAGGACGACGAGAGGACGGAGCCAGAGGACTCGAACGACTACGAGGGCATAGAGACAGAGGAAGAGGACGACTACGAGGAGATAGGGACCGAGGAAGAGGACGACTATGAAGAGATAGAAACAGAGGATGAGATGGCGATGCAGTATGAGGAGATAGATACAGAGGATGATATGGCAGTTCAGTATGGCGCAAAGGTGGGTGATGTTAGGACGGGTGGGACTTTTTACGGTACGGAAGGCTATGTAGACGCAATAGCGCAGCCAATATAGTGTTGAAGATTGCTGTGATCACTCAGGGGGGACGCACCAACACTAGGAAAGGTTTGTGGCGCCTTGTCTTGCCTTCATGTTCCTTGCGTCTTGCCTTCCCTGCCTTGCCGTGTAGAATGTTCCGTACCAGCCGGCGGTGTAGTCGTGCTGCTGTATCGATCATCGAGTAGGGCGATTCCTCTTCGAACGCCTCTGTTAAGAACCTGTCATCTCGTAAACGCAACTAATCTACTCCCCACGACAAGCTTGTAGACTAACCATACACCCCCTCCGCCGTGTCGACCCTTTCTCTGTCTCGTTTCACCCGCCGCCTTTTGTTATGATTGCTACTATATTACTCCTTCTGCTTGCAGGGAGAGGCGAACAAAGCGCCGGGTCTGTACAAGTCGACGTCAGCCACCGCCCCCGCCCCTACAACCGCCCCCTCCCCCACCTCCGTCCCCGCCCCCGCCCCCGTGTCGACCCCCGCTCCCGCCTACACTCCCGCCGCCACCGCCCCCGCTGCCGGTACGGGCGCCGGGCGTGGAGCGTTCCCATTCATGGGCAGTTTCATGGGCAGCTGCAACGTCCAGTTCAACGTTGGGGTCGACGCTGCCTGGTGAGTGGGGAGACTGTCAGGATGCGCGCGCTCGGCGGGGGGGGGGGTCGGGGGTTTGCGGGGTTTATCGTGTTTTGTCCGGCTTTTGTGTGAGGGGGGGGTTAGCGAGGTTTGCCGTATTGCATCCGGCTTTTGTACGGAGGGGGGGGAGTGATTGTTTTCGCCACATTTTTGTTGTGGTTTGCTCGTATGATACAGTATTTCTATATTCAGGATGATTGAAAACCGACGTCGTGAAAATGATGTGTCCCGGATCACTAGAAAGTATAAAGTTACGATCACAAACACGATAAATTGCGATAAATGATCAAAATCGTTTTCAAACACGATTCGGAAATGTCTATCTGCCGATTTTAAATTGCACTTGCGCTGATTGTTTTCGCCACGTTTTTATCGTGGTTTGCTCGTATCATACAGTATTTATATTTGTATTCAGGATGATTGAAAACCGACGTCGTGAAATTATGTCCCGGATCACTATAGAGTATAAGGTTGCGATCGCAAATACGATAAATTGCGATAAATGATCGAAATTGTTTTCAAACACGATTCGGAAATGTCTATCGACCGATTATAAATTGCACGTGCGCCGAGGGCTGGTCGCTACATTAAGAAAACAAGTGAATACAAACATGGTATTAGTGTTTTCATTTTGAGCAAAAGCTAAAAAACAGAAAATCGAATAGTGTTGTTTAAATATATTGAAACGTGTTTATACAAATATAAGTGTAGACTGCTTAGAAAAATACGAACAAAATATTCGTTTTAAACAACTATAAAATTGGACCACTCAAATTGAATTTACCACAGAACAAAACTTCGACGTCACTACTCGTAGTGCGGGTTTCCGCTCAAATACAACATATACCTGGAGCGCGCTACACCATGCCCTCTCCCTATTTCCCGATGACTTTGCCTCCACAAGATGTTGAAGCCTCTTGTTGTTAGTGATATGTACTTGGCTACAGCAGTACGTAGCCAGTAGCCTATCGAGTGGCTGGTGAAAACGTCGTCGTTTATAGCCAGTGCTCAGTAGAATGTAGTGCTGCTCAAGCATAGACATGGTGATGCGGTCTATCTATACAGCGGTACCCAAAAATGCGGAGGAATACGAATGAATGGGAATATTCAAGAAAAATGTGCGGACCGTCTAGAATGTGCGGCACGATTACGTAAGAACTTCCGGAAGGATAGCTTTCTCGAGAACGGTACGTAGTACGTCGGGCGTCGGGAAGCGTAGCTTTCTGTATAACAGTACGAAGAACGTCTGGAAGAGTAGCGCTCTTGACGTGCTAGTAGGTGTGCGTTGCTAGTAGAACGCTGAGGTGACCCCTCCTCCCCTTCGGATTCATTCTCGATCCTTCCATCTCTCAATCGGCCTGAGAGCGCCTTTCAACATATTTCTTTTTAAGCGAAGTTAACGAGCCCGCTTAGCAGCGGCTCGCGCCAAGCCTCTGGACCAGAACGTCCACCACATTGCCACATGGGGAAACTCAATTTACGGGTTAAGAGCTCTGGACGCGCTCGGCGCTTCGTGTAGAGCTGCGGTCCCTCTGGTACGTCAAGTAACAGCTTTGCCAGAGGTCCGAGCCGCTACTGCTGTACTTGTACGTACGTACTCAACGGACTTCGGCAGAGCCCTACTGTGAGCTTCTCCGCAGAGACACGTACCACGATCATGGTCATCAATGTGGAGGTAGCTGCTGCTGCGACGGAGAGCGACGTCTAGCCCCTCGCATTGGTGCCAACGTAATCGTCATCTAGAGAGCTTCTGCTGCTACTACGTACTTGTACTTCTTCTACAGATACCTGCTACATAACAAGCTCCTCAAGGCCGTCCTACTACTATAATACTACATCGTCGACGGGTTGTACTGCAGCACAAAACACAGCGTTCGACTTCCGAGTGCCAGGGCTGCGATAATAGGAGACTTCAACGTCACCGGTAACCTCATCAATGCCATGAAAGGATCTACCCGTATGTTAGGCCAAGACAGACCGACTGAGGAAACGGAAAATGTGGGCGGACGGGGCTTTACAAGAGCGACTTCGCCGTGCGTACTAAGAATGAAAACAAGCGGGACAATAACCGACGAAATGCTGGTCATCAATTTTGACGACAACTTCGACGACGGCTTCCAGTTCTAAGAGCGTACGCGCCCCTGCAGCAAGAAACTACATTGACCGGGAGGTCACGGGAGCAACATCAGCATCGCCTGGGATCACCATC
Organism: Laminaria ephemera; assembly: GCA_036873875.1. Lineage (NCBI taxonomy): Eukaryota > Phaeophyceae > Laminariales > Laminariaceae > Laminaria > Laminaria ephemera. The sequence continues at coordinate 8,260 of JAYJMJ010268173.1, read as the reverse complement.
ATCATCATCACCATGGACCGCTGGAGCTTCGTATCGCCCGGGGTCGGTCATTGTGGGATTGCGAGAACTATAATACGTTTGAAAATAACCGTATAATCAACGTGGTGTTGCCGGACAGACGTTGCGGGGAGACATCGTCAGGGATCGGGCTACAGTACTAAGTAGATATCGTTTGGAATTGATGGTGAGAATGCCTCTGGAATCGCCACATCAACATCACCATCTACAGGAGCCGCCGGGGTATCGCCATGTGGGGTCGCCTCAACGCGGGATCGCCGGAAAGACCTTTTACGTGATCGCTGCAAACATAAGTGCGTGGGATTGCCGGAATGACAACTTTCGGAATCGCTACAGCACTGCTGTTTTATGGGGCTGCCGGAGCTTCCGGAGTCGCCGCAACAGTAACACCGTGGGGTCGCCGAAGTGTCTTTCGGGATCGGTCCACACTACAATAAATTGGGAATACAGAGGGAGAACGTTTTCCGGAATTTCCGCATCATTATCACCGTTTAGGACTGTGCCGGGACATCGCTTCTGGGGTCGCTTAACACCATCATCGTTTAAGGCTGTGCCGGAACATTGGTTCTGGGGCTGTTAAAACACCATCGTCGTTCGGGACTGGGCAAGTATCATTTCTGGGGTCGGTACACCATCATCATCGGGATCGCCAAGAGGATATCTGCATCGTCTGGGGTCGCACAGCTTTACAAAAAAAAAAAAGTTTGCTTCATAGTACGTAGCACCACACGTTTTTGTTGTACGGGTGGGCGGCAGAAACGTGGTTCGGCTGCTAGACTATTTGCGCAAGATTTTGTTTCGTAGTAGCACCACACACACACGTATTCTTTGTACGGGGCGGACAGAAAACGTGGTCGGCCGCCACAGTAAGTAGTGATTTCGATTTCTTGGTCAACAAACCGATCAGTGAAATATTGTTGCTCGTTGTTTCTTCCGTAATTAGAACTTATTTAGATGATGCAGTTGCTGCGCAGTACGAGTGTGAGTTTCCATGTTGGTTTTGGAACAACCTATATACTGGTAGTTAACACAGTTGAAAGTGTCTAAAGTTAATTCAGAAATGATGCATACGGTCAACACTGACCGGCGTAGTAATTGTTGTAGTGTACGGAGAAATTCCGTACCTAGTATGTCTGTCTGGTAAATGTGTACTGAGACCCGAACGGGTTCTAAGGTTCTGTGTGTAATATTTTTGTGGTTTGAATGTTCGTCCCTGCTTCAAACCTGTCACAGAAATATGCCTTTACGTTGTCAGGTTACGCGTTGTAGTTGTTGCGTTTAACTGTAGAAGGATTGTAGCTGTAGAAGGATTGATCACCCATCGTAAGCGAAGCAGGAACAGTTTATGTTGTTGCGACGCGGCAAAGGAGTAATGAACTTTTTTGCAACAAGGAACGGATTCCACACGTAAATATTCAGACAAGTAATATACAGGAAGTAACTAGAGTTGAAATTGTCGAAGAGACACAACGACGTGTACTATGACGGTAGTTGTAAACAGTTGCAGTCAGTATTGAGTTACGAGTTAGATTAAGCAAGTTAAGGAATTGTTGCTTTCGATGTCGAATGGCAATTATTGACAATGCTACCTCCATCGAGGGATCGTGTTAGTGATATGTACTTGGCTACAGCAGTACGTAGCCAGTGGTCTATCGAGTCGCTGGTGAATAACATCGTCGTCTATAGCCAGTGATCAGTAAAATGTAGTGCTACTCAAGCGTAGACATGGTAATTGGGCCTGTCTATACAGCGGTACCCAAAAATGCGGAGGAATACGAATGGGAATATTCGATAAAGTATGTAGCCAGTGCTCAGTAGAATGTAGTGCCTCTCAAGCATAGACATGGTGATGCGGTCTATCTATACAGCGGTAGCCAAAAATGCGGAGGAATACGAATAACAACATTCGAGAAAGGTATGCGGACCGTGTAGAATATGCGGCATGATTACGTAAGAACATCCGGAAGGATAGCTTTCTCAAGAACGGTACGTAGTACGTCCGGCGTCGGGAAGCGTAGCTTTCTGCAGAACGGTACGAAGAACGTCAGGAAGAGTAGCCCTGTAGACGTGCTAGTAGGTGTGCGTTGCTAGCAGAACGCTGAGGTGCCCCCCCCTTCCCTTCGGATTCACTCTTGATTCTTCCTTCTCTCAATCGGCCTGAGAGCGCCTGTCAGCAAATTTCTTTTTGAGCGAAGTTAACGAACCTGCTTAGTAACGGCTCGCGCCAAGCCTCTGAACCAGTACGTCCACCAAATTGCCACATGAAGACGCTCATTTAACATTTGTCACCTTTCCCAGCACCTACGCCAGGCTAAGAGTGCCTCCCCCACCCACCGCCTCACACCCTACCCCCTCTTCCCTAACCCCCCCTCCCAACCCTCCCCCCCCCCACTACCCCACCCCCTCCTTCCCCCTTCCACCCCCCCCCTTTTGCCCCCTCACTGTTGTCAACGTCTTGCCCTGACTCCACTCCCCGTTTAGTGGCAGTGGCGGTGGTGCTGCTGGTGCTGGCGCTGGTGCTGGCGGTTCTACCGGTGCTGCTGGTGCTGGCGCTACAGGTACTGCTAGTACAACAGTCACGAACATCCACCAGTGCGAGTTCTTAACGAGAGCTACAGTATCTTCATATTTTGGTTCGTTCGCCATCCAACAATGTGCAATTTGCATTTCAATCCGATATCAGTATAACACTCTCTCCGCCATCGCTGATTGGTTGGCAGGTGTCCCCCATCGGCGGGAAGGAAGACAGGCAAGTCGAAAGCGCAACACTCGTGAAGAAGATGAAGGCCTTCCAGCGCCGAGCCCTGCGGCCTCCTACTATGCACCAGGTGACACAGCATGATCTTAGATTGAAATTAAACCTAACCTGAACATGTACTATACTGTACCTGTACCGGACACAATGTATACACGCAAGATAACACGCACCCCCTCGAACGATTTTCTAAGCTGACTTTCTTGACAACGGGGAGAGTGGAGAGTGGAAATGCCGAGCGATGCGTCTATGAAAATATCTCGACGAGGGATCTTTGAAAAGCAACCGATTTCGTTGTGTGTGCCCCCCATTAGGTTGAAAAGAATAGGTTCTGAAATGCGTCCTAGGGGGTGACCTTTCCTAATCCGCCATTTTCGTTGTGTGTGCCCCCCTTGGTTGGAAGAAAATTGGCTCTGGAACTCATTCCAAGTGGTGTGTTATTTTGCATGTTATACGGCACTCGTACAGTACCTGTTTTCGGAGGTGCAATGTTGTTCTTATCACAAGGGAATACGAGCTTCTACTTTTGTTGACACCAAAGCAATGTGGACCCCTTTCGAGGTGCCTGAAGCGTCCGCCGACAACCAACGCGCACTAGTTGACGACAGTTACAAACATCCTGCTGCGTGAGTTCCTAACGACAGCCATACTATCTTTGATAGCAGTGTTAATGTTGTATTGATTTCCGTCCGGCAATCTATAGGGCGTCTTTGAGTCCCACACGAACCCAATACTCCTACAGAGAGCTGTAGTACAGAGTCTACGTCTCTTGTCGTATCCCTGTCCTATCCAAAGATGTAACGCATCGGACAGATCACGATCTAGACCATTTAGGTCCTATACATGTCATTAGGATACGTTGTGCAGGATCTGTGTAGTGCAGATCCAACCCAGGAAACATGTGCTAGATCGTGCAAATCACCCGGCTCTCACCCGGCAACACGATATATAGGCCACGCAGATCACATAGACCAGGGATATATCTGCTCTAAAGGACACAGATCATGAGATGGGATCTGAACTGTCCGATGTGTGAAAAAACACGGTTGACGGCACTCCTGCCCCTGGACGGACAACCGTCAAGGAACGCCGCCAAGGAACTCCGCATTCTACAACCAGTATATATTGGACGCATGCTCCGATGGGGGTAGCACCTACAGTGTTTTAGGCTCCTCACTTGAGGACCTCTCTACCCCACCCGAACACCGTTTTTGAGATAACGAAAATGCAAGCCGACGAACAATCCCATGACCTACGAGGTATGGGACGATGTTTTGTTGTAAAACACATAAATGCCATTCCAATTATGCTGGGTGACATTTTAGTTGAGGAGCCCCATTAGTCACAAACAATATGGCCAAAACGTGCTATCCGTATCGTAGCACACGTCTATATCAAGCCCAAATATGCCTTGACGGGCCAAAGCTAGCGCACATCGGACAGATCAGATCCCGATTGGTGATATATGTCTTTCAGGGCTGACAGATCCCTGGACAACATGATCTGCATGACCTATAGATCATGTTGCCGGGTGGAAGCCGGATGATCTGCGTGATCTAGCACGTAATTCCTGGGTTGGATCTGTGCTGCACAGATCCTGCACAACATAATATCATGAAGACAGATATAGGATCTATAGATGATCTAGATCGTGATATGTCCGGTGTGGGAGACCCAGGCCATCAACCAACTGCTTTCATCCTGACGGCATCCGCTGAACCTCGACCCCGTGTTTCGTGTTCTTTCGCTTGTTGTGCGTACCAAACAGAAATTCCGGTATATGTCCCGCTGGAGGAGGTCTTCGGAATGCCAGGTGTTGCCTTGCTGCGTGGCATCGACGGTAGCAGTGTTGCTAAAAGGAACATTAGCCCAGCACTTGCTTTAGAAAGGAAGCAATTTTATTCCAAGTATCTGTAGAACAGTTGGAATCGAAAACATGTTTGTCCTAGTATCTGTAGAACATTTGGAAAGGAAACAATGTTTTCCAAGTGTCATCATCTGTGGAACATTGAACACCAAATGTCTGTATTACAGAAACATTTGGAAAAGAAGCAAAGTTTCTCCAAGTACCTGAATTGTCACAGACTAAACGTGCGAGGCGTGCTTGTAGAGGGGGTTGGCAACTCTCTCTTTTTCAACTGCATACACCCACGTTTCGGGTGGACACATGCTTGTGAATAGACGTCCTGAGGACGAAGCATGTTGCCTGACTGTGTGGTAGCGACGATAGCAGTGTTTCTCGCAGGAACATTAGCCCAGCCGTTTGTTTTCAAAATACACATACCAGGTACATTTTCCCACGTATTTGTAGAACATTTGCAAAAGGAAACCATATTGTTTCAAGTATCTGAAGAACGCCACAAACAAAGTAAAGAAAGGGAGGTGTGTGCTTGTGGAAGGGGTTGACACCTTTGTTTTTCAACTGCGTCCATCCGTGTTTTGTTTGCTTGAAAATACTTGGAAATATAGTGTCTTTTGGCTGCAAATCGTCTTAGAAATAGAGTGTGAGGTTGAAAATGCAGTGTGTTGTGAAAGGGTACTTGGAGTTAGAGTGGGCCGTTGTATCGGCAGTGTGTAGTGGAAGGATTGAGGGAGAATGTATTACTTATTTTTTAGTTTTGAGGATGGGGTTATCGCCTTGCGAAGGGGGAAAGAGTGTTTCGAGCGGGAACCACGGGTCTCATGGGGATGACGATGATGAGGAGGACAAGCAGGAGGAGGAGGATGATGGTGATGGTGATGGTGATGAATGATTATGATGATGATGATGATGATTATAAGGATGATGATGGTGATGACGACGATGACGACGATGCTGATGACAATGACGACGATGATGATGACGATGATGATGGTGATGATGATAATGATGAGGATGAGGATGGGGACGATGATGTTGATGACGATGATGACGATGGTGATGATGGTGATGATAATGATGATGATGATGATGATGATGATGATGATGATGTTAGATGATGATGAGGGTGATGAGGATGATTCTCGATCCACCCGGGGACAAGAATCAGGCGTTGTTTCGAAGAAGATGATGGCTGTCAGCTGGCGACGTCTCGCCCAGTTTCACCGGCGAGGTGGGCGAAGCCATGCCCCCCCCACACCCTCCATATTTTGTGTATTCAGTGTGTTTCACCGGTTGTCCTTACTTCTTCCTCCTCTTGCCGACTATCAAAAAAAATCTACCCTAAAATCGAGGACTGGGAACGAGAAACGCCACCAAATTCTGAAAGGCTCAATTCAAAATCTGAAAGATAGAGCTCCAGTCCGAAACTCGCACACCTATCGATTGATACAATTATCATCTGTGCGTTGTTCGACTAACGCCATCCGTTCCGTCTATTCCTTAAACGTGTACTTCGACACTGCACTATTATTGTTGTTTTTTCCCAGAATCACTTGATGGCGCAGTCCACAACACATATCGATGGAATGCTTAAACAGTGTATGGCGGCCGGCAGTATGTATGGCGGCCGGCAATGGCCATCGTTGGTCACTATTCACAATCACTTGTGGTGGACAATGTCTACGAATCGACCGGCTGTATTGCCAGTCTGCTGACTGTCACGTTGTAAGACTGCTCAGGCCAAAGTTCAAAAGCTAGCGCCGCGGGCAATATGGAGATTGGTGCGTATATAGGATATGATGTACCATTGTATACCTTCCACGGTTTGTTGTGGCGCGCAATGTATATCGAGAGGTGTTTGTTTTCCCTCGTATATTGTCGAACCAATAAACCCTTTTTGTGGTTAACATTGGTAAGGGTGTAGAAAGAGTAAACCCGGGAATAGTGTACTTCTTGTTGTACTCTACCAATCAAACCTCAAAGGGGATACTTAATGATCACTCCCGGGTTTCCACTAGTTTTGCATGTTGGATATATTTGCAAAGACGTTCATGGCCCCTCGGGCCCCAAGGTGTCATTCCCAAAGCTTCTCCCACAGACCATCATCAACAGCATGCACCCCGTCCTTCGTTCAAGAACGATGGCCCGCCATGACGAGGGGCTTACTCATCGATCCAGCATGGCAAAGAAGTCGAACCGACACGACAAGGTGGGCCATGCGCTGCGCGCCGTTGTCCGCTGATGTCTCTCTTGATGCCATGGTTCCGACTTTCTAACTGGCAGGAAAGGGGGGAGGGGGAAAACTGCGCTTTCTGTGCTTGCTGTGCTGGCTTTTGAGATTTCACGCTCGAGGTTTAGAAAGTATTCACTCGGCAAGGAAGTAAAGAAAGTGCCCCTCGCATGCGCCGGCTCGCGCATTCTGATGTGCGCGCTCAATTCCTTCGTGAAGCCGCATAGAGCCTATCCATACTCCTATAGGGATTCATTATTTCGCTGCGCCCGTAGCATCAGGCGCCACAGCAGCAGCGTCCGTAAGCGCACAAAGAGAAGACTCTATGCAACTCGCTCACACTCAGCGCTCGTAGTACTGTGATAAGTAATAGTATATATGAAGAAAACGCTTGAGGGAAATCGCTCAAGGGCGAGCGCAAAAATAAATTTCAAGACGCGAACAGAAATGTTGATGGAGAAAACCCAAGGCGGTGTTAGCCCCCCTCGGCACGAGGTGTCTTCATCGGCGATCGCGAAGGGGCCTGCTAGTGGTAGTTCTTCGCTCGAGCTGGTGGTCCACCGCACAATCGTTGTCGGCGTGAGTGAGATTCCGAGATCCCCCCCGCACTACCTGGCACCGGTTTTCACCCCACTTCGTACGCGCCCTTTCGGCGATCCATGCACCCCTCAACTGCAACACGTTTGACAGGTCGTGACACGAGGCATGCGTTATGAGCCCGCGAAAGGTTAACTTGATAGGCCGACGTGTTGTACCAGCCCCCATGACTTTATATATTTATTCGGAAATTTTCCTGCTCGTTATTATGTAGTATAGCTAACTCTTCGATGGCCTCTTTTATGGGACCATGGTGCGTCGGGGCGGCAGGGTCCCTTACATACCGACGTACCTTAACGAATGTGGTCCTTGATAAGGGAACTACTGTAGTCCCATACAGAGGACCCGACCGTTTATCTGGCACTTGGGGCACACATCTCGCGTTTCTAGCAATCTAACCTGCTTTTTTCAAGCGAGACCCAGTGTAGTGGCCCCTTTTAAAGAATCTGGTGTTCCTTATTGAACGTTGCGTCTAATATAAGGAACGAACTTCGTCCCTTACAGTGGGAAAATAAACACCGGTGCAGAGAACGTTGAAGTCCGTTATATACCGTTTTTCCTTGTCGCGGGGTCCCTTAAAAAGGACCACCTACTGTATAGTATATATCTGGCAGATCAGACTACCAGGTACAGCATACCAGGTACATATTTATAAAGAATTAAAAATACACTACAGCTGTGAGATCGAGGATTTCGTCGAACTCATCTTTACAAGCTGTGTGTGATACTCCGATCGCGCGTGTTTCGGGATGTGTATGTCCTCATGAAAGATTAGAGGTCGGTGACTCCCCTTACTACT
>JAYJMJ010268156.1:0-13318 GCA_036873875.1 Laminaria ephemera | reverse complement strand
CTGCCTCGTGGGTGCCTTACCATATACACACTACGTGATATCATCCCCCTTGCACGGAGTTAAGGTTCTCCACTCCGTACAATATGGTCCAACTCGACCACCATCTCGGGTACCGCCAAAACATAAAAACGAGAGAAAAAAAACAGACGGTACCCTGGCGGTCTAGCTCACGTAGTGAGAGGCGTGTTTTACAGCGCCATTGCCAACCGACACCAACCCCGTACAACCAGGCAGGGGGGGGTCACTTTGAGGACTTTTTTTTCTGCGGCTTAGAGCCACTTGTGAGAGTGGCTACCCTATTTCTTTGGGGTGATGAAGCTTTTTGCGAGCGGCCTACAGATGGCATAATAGTCAAAACAGGGGTACCCCCCGTACCGCAGCCCTACGAGTCTTCTGCTGGAATCAACATTTTTCATGGAGCGCTATTCGTGTAGACTACTCTTTCGTTCATTGCTTCTGTAGGAATTTAGCTCAGCGAGAGCAATCCCTCAACGGCTCCACCTAAAAAAGGCGCGAAGCACGTATTGAGATACCTCAAAGGACACCAGGAACCCGATATCGTCTACAGGAGAGGACACTTTTAAGCTTCAGGCTATCGCAGGTGAGAGATTCGCCAACGATTTAGACAAACGTAGGTTTACAAATCGTTACCGTACGTATTTATTCTTCGTGGAGCACCCATATCATGGGCATCATCGCTTCAATCGCCCACAGCTTTAAGCACTATGGAAAACCCCCGTGTTTAACCTTGTATTTGCTGCATGCGTTTGTCTTCTGCATTAGCTAGGTGTTCTATTTGTCTTTGGCGGGCCTTCTGATATCATCTTTGTGAAACAGGTGGAGGCGTTATCCCTTCTACTGCTGGAAAACTGATCTCACACTAATTCCAAGTAATTTCCCCAAAAAAACGCAGGTGCAGTTAAAAAAAAGGCGATAACACCGCAGGCACGCGTGCGGCTACTGAAAACTGAAAACAGCCCGGATTACGCGTTCATCTTCGCCATGCCACAATATTCGATTACCCTTGGGGATTTGATTACCACTGTGAACATGATTCCGCACTGATATCAAGCAGCTTGTCTCCGAAAACGCTGGTGCCTGCCTTGATGAGGATGAACCGCCCCCCCTTCGTTTAGAAGGCATCCGGCCAGCAAGAATATAGCACAAGATACAACACCCAAGCACCCCTTCAAGCACCCTTGTGTGAGTGGCTAGAGCAGAGCCGGAGGAACCCCCACATAGCAGTAGTCGGTCCCTTAGGTCCATACAGCCTCAGTCTATACCTTTACAGTTAACTGCTGGGCTCCAACAGCAACAGCTCTCACCATCAAACCACCGCCACCGCCACCGCCACTTCGGCGCAAACAAGAGAACAATAACAGCCTCTGATTAACGCTCTAACTGTTAGATATACACCATAATCACTGAGCTATCATAGCAGGCAGCGCTGGCTGTTACCTCGATGGTTATGTTGCACATCTTAAGGGTGTATCTCTGCTGACTGATAGCTCAGCGGCTGAGGTGTACGTCTAGATGGTGTATATCTGCTAATGTTTAGCTCAGCGGCTAAAGGTACACACCTAAATGGTGTATATCTCACACTAACCTGGAGTTTGTTTTTCAGTTCCGCCTCCAGCCTTTGTCGGTCGGTCATCTGCTCGGACAATGCTGGCACTCTGCCTGTCGGAGCCCGACCGAAGGTCCTGGAGCTGCGAAGCCATTCCGCCACCTTATCCGCGCTCGCCTGTTCGTAGTGCGGGTCTGTCGGCTGTTGCTGAGCCGCGGGGTACCACCTCGCGGCGGCCGACTCCTCCTTGGTCGAACTGGCCTTGAACTGTCGAAAAGCTTCCTCGAACGCCGCAGAAATTTCGGACACGCTCACCGTTGCCGCTGACTCAGGCTCCTTCCCCCCCCCGCCTTCACTCTGCCCCGCTCCGTCCTTTTTCCGAGATCCTCTATCCCGCCCCCCGCCGCCATCCCCTTTTCGAGTCCCGCCATCCTCTTTCCTTGCCCCGTCATCTCCCTTCTGAGCCCCGTCATCCGCTATCCGACCCCCGTCGTCTCCTTTCTGAGCCCCGTCATCCGTCTTCGGAGCCCCGTCATTCGCTATCCGAGCCCCGTCATCCCTTATCCGAGCCCCGTCATCCCCTATCCGAGCCCCGTCATCCCCTATCCGAGCCCCGTCATCCTCTTCCCTTGCCCCGTCATCCCCTATCCTTGCCCCGTCATCCTCTATCCGAGCCCCGTCATCCTCTTTCCTTGCCCCGTCATCCCCTATCCGAGCCCCGCCAAGAGGCGTTGACGTGTCTACACCTGTCTGAGGTTGATCGCCGTCCGCGCCCTTTACCAACCCCGGGCTGCTTCCCTCGTCGATGCTCTCCAGCGTGCCTCCATGGGTGACGCCTCCCGCTTGGGGTTTTATCCCGGAGCCACGGTGGCTGTTTGTACCGCGGGAGGCTAACATGTCAGAGAAGGAGCGTTTTGCGAGCCGCTCTATTTCGGACCAGTCGATGACGGTCATGGGACCCGTTCCGATGGACGGCACGTCGCGGCTGAGCTGTCGGAACTCGCGAATGGCTTTGTCCACCTCGGTGACGTCGATGACCCCGCTTGAGTCCTTGTCGAGAAACCGCGACACGCTCCGCACCTGTCCGGTAGCCGAGTGTTGGAATGAGGTGTTGTTATTGTTTTTATGTTTACCCTCTGACAATGCAGTATATATTTTCACATAACTTATGCTATGTACATACATGTCCGCAAACGTACGAGGTGTTGTAGATTGTTACATAGCTTATGCTACACGACCAACAAATACACGAGATGTTTGTAGATTATCACATTACTTATGTTACACGAATGCAAATACACGACGTGTTGTAGTAGATTGTCACACAACTTATGATACGTTAACCATAACTATGTGATCATGTAAATCAGTACCTCACACCGAGCGCGTGGTGGCAGGAAATCGTGCTAGCATAATCCATCAGGATCCCAAAACTGTGGCATGAGTATGGTGGGCGGCCGGCGGACTCGACGTAACCCCGTTACAACCTGGCCCACAGTTTTGGTCGGCTATTTTTTACAGTAGGAAAATGGCCAACAATGGATATAATCACGGGTGTTCTTACTTGCGTTGCATCCCTCTTTTCGCTGAGGAGGCGACTGGAGCAAGGCACGTCGTACTGACGCGCATGCATCTCTTCCTGCTGCAGGAAACCTTGAATGGGCTTATAGCGGCTCACCACTACGTCATTTATGAGCTAAACTGGGCGCGACCCGTCGGACGGCTAAACTGGCCGCAGTATCATGTGCTCGGAGAAGTGACAGCTGCCGGCCATTGTCTCACGCTACGTCCTCACTCAGCTGCTCATTTTGGGGCACAAAACTTCATGCTACGATAGAGGTGAACGATACCATTGTTTCTCGGGCTCTTCACTTGAGGAGCTCTAAACCCCACCAAAAAGATTGATTTGGAGAAGAACGAAAGTGCAACCCGATGAATGAACCCATGGCCTAGGTATACAATTTTTTTTTTATATATTTGCAAAACAAGAATGACATTCCGACGATTTTGGGTTAAGGAGCCCCGTCATTCAGAAACAAAAAAAGCCGAAAAGTACCTCCTCTAATGTAGCACGCGTCTCCCATAGGCAGTTCCACGCGATTGCCCATGGGATGGTGTACATCGTCCCGTGAAGAGAGCGATAAGGTTTTGATGGGGGGAACAACATATATCGTGATACACCGTCAACACCATGGGAACTCCCATGAAATATCCTTTGGGAAAACCTATTCCCCAATGGGACATTCAATGGATACACTCCATGGGTTTTCGTATCAAACGATTTACCTGTAGTGGCCTTTACGGAAGCGGTTTCCTGTTGTCCTTCAGAACCGCCAATGGGAAACCTCATGGGATATCCCATGGGCGGTTCCACGGGATCGCCCATGGAATAATGTGCATCGCCCCGCAGAATGGGGGAGAAAGTTTGATGGGAAACAAGACAGGGATTTCCCGTGGAATAATGGATATTGAATTTCCCACGGGATGTCCCATGACAGCTATGGGCATCTCCACGGGACCAATCATGTAGAACAATGTACATCGTCCCGTGCAGAGGGGGCGAAGGTTTGGTGGGAAACAGCATAGATATGTCCCACTTGGAAATGGGATATTCCATAGGGTAAGCCACGTTCTTACCCACTAAATGGTCTGCCTCTTTTCGCGGAGCAATGGACATTATCCCTCATGGGCGACTGCATGGATCTGGCCATGGGATGTCCCATGGCTTCCATGGGCAGTTCCACCGAATCGTCCATGTGGGATACTGTACATCGCCCTGCGGAGAGGGGGAGAATGTTTGGTGGACAATCACATGGGAAACTCTATGGGTTGTTTCATGGGCCGTTCGACGGGATCACCCATGAGACAACGTATATTGTCGCGTGAAGAGGGGGAGAAGGTTTGCGGGAAACCATATAGAGATTTTCCATTGGGATATGGTATATCCAATTTGGGTATGGTATATCCCACCGGGAATTGAGATATGCTGTAGGGGTTCCGATATGATTTTCCACCAGACCTTTCTCCCCCTATCCGCGGGACGACGTGCATGATCCCGTACCTGGTATGGGTGATCTCTGAACCACCGGTGGAACCAATGGGATATCCCATGGGATGTCCCATGCGATGTCCCATGTGTTCCATGGGCAGTTCCACCGAATCGCGTATGTGGGATAATATACATCGTCTTACGGAAAGGGGGAGGAGGTTGTGGTGGCCGATCAGATGGGAGACCCTACGGGATATCCCATGAGCAGTTCTACGGCATCGCCCATGGTACAAAGTACATCGCCCTGTGAAGAGGTGGGGAAGGTTTGCGGGGAAACAACATAGGGATATCCCACAGAGATACGGGATATCCCACTAGGATACTTGGGGGAGGTGCTGACTTGCAACCCTTGAGTAAAACCGAGGTCCAAGCTTAACCGCCAGACGTGCCCCGGACTGAGCGTATTATGCTAGATGTACACCATGACAACTGAGCTATTCAGTCAGCGCTGACTGTGTGATCAGTGATTCTTGTCTATCGCCAACAGATACCTGGTACGGGATATCCCACCGGGAAATGGGATGTCCCAAAGGGGGTCCCATATGATTGCCCACCAAACATTTCCCCCCTCTTCGAGAAGCGATGTGCAGTATCCCACATTGGCGATTCCGTCGAATCAACCGTGGGACCATTAGACATCCCATGGGATATTCCATGGGACTTCCCATGGGTTCCACGGGAAATTCCACGAAATCACCCATGTGGGATAATGTACATCGTCCTTGCGGAGAGGGGGGAGAAGGTTTGATGGGGAGTCACATGGGAAACGCTACGGGATATCCTATGGGCAGTTCCACTCGATCGTGTATGAGATAATGTACATCGCCCCGCGAAGCGGCGGGGAGGAGGTTTGGTGGGCAACAGGCGGGTTTCGAACATCAGTTTGTGCGTACTGGTATGACGCATGTGACCCATGCTACGCTAGAGGTGTAGGTATACAAAAAATTCAGAGTAGTGCTACCTCTATCGTAGCACGCGTCACAAAAAAACGCATGATACGGTAGATGGCGCGCCATTTTTTTTCTGAGGCTTCTCAATTTGAGGAGCTCTATACCGCCACCCAAACAGCTTGATTTTTAGCAAACTATTTACGGGGGTACATAGTAATTAGGACCAAATATTGTTCGTAAAAATAGTGGAATATATAGGTTTTTGTGTGTATCGTAGGTCCTGATTACTATGGTCCTCCGTAAAAATAAAAGTGCGACCCGATGACCAAACCCATGGCCTGAGGTATATTACAAAGTGTTTCATATTTGCAAAAAAAAAACAAAACAAAACAAGACTGATATTCCGACGAATTTTGGGTTAAGGAGCCCCGTCATTCAGAAAACAAAAAAAAAACAAAAAAAAAGGGCCACGATAGAGGTAGCACTTTTCGTTTTTTTTTGTTTCTGAATGACGGGGCTCCTTAACCCAAAATCGTCGGAGTGCCGTTGGCGCGTGCTGCGATGGAGATAGCATTTTTTGTCTGAAACGGTTTCTGACTGATGGGGTTCCTTAACCCAAAATCGTCGGAACTTCACCATTTTTTTTGCAATAATTTTAGTCGTATACCTAGGGCGCGGGATTGCTCATCGGGTAGCACTTTTAATATTTTTTCCACAATCAGGTTTTGGGAGAGGCACAGAGCTCTTCAAGTGAGGAGCTTCAGAAAAAAAAAAGGGTGCACCGATATCGTAGCATGCGTCCGTTCTTGTTTTGCAAAATGGATGTTTTGTATACCTCGGCCATGGATTCGTTCATCGGGTTGCACTTTCGGTTTTTACTCAAAAGCATTTTTTTTGGATGAGGTTCGGAGCTCCTCAAGTGAGGAGCCTCAGAAAAAAAAAATGCTGCACTTCTATTGTAGCGCGCGTCACAAAAAAAAAACAAACACATGCCACGACAGAGGTAGCACCAGTTTTTTTTCTGAGGCTCGTCACTCGAGGAGCTCTGAACCTCACCGAAAAAAAACCGATTTTGGGAAAAAAAAAAGAAGCTGAAAAGTGCAACCTGATGAACAAACCCATATGGCCTAGGTGTACAAAAAACTTCAGATTGAACAACAAGAACGACATTCCGACGGTTACGGGTTTCAAGGAGCCCTGTTCATTCAGAAAACAAAAAAACGCCAAAAACGTGCTACCTCTATTGTAGCAGGTGTGACGCGTCCACAGAGCTCCTCAAGTGAGGAGCCTCAGGAAACAATTGGTGTGTACCTCTACTACGGTAGTGTGCGTCCCGGCCCAGGCGCAAACGGTAAAACACCAGGCATCCCGACGATATGGGGTAGCTTCCTCGGACGAGAAGCCTCGCCAGTCAGCAATGAGTGACGACGCGTGCTGCGATAGAGGTAGCACTTTTGGACAAGTTTTGTTTGTTTCTGAAAAACGGGGCTCCTTAACCCCAAAATCGTCGGGATGTCACTCCTTTTTTTTTGCGATCTGATTTTTTTTTGTATACCCTAGAGACCATGGGCTTGTTCATCGGGTTGTGCTTTTGGTTTACACAATATCCGTTTTTTTGTGGGTGAAGTACGGAGATCTTCAAGTGAGGAGACTCAGAACATTAGCTTGGTGCACCTCTATGGTCGTAGCATGTGTCTCCGGCGAAATCTGCTTCCCCCGTTGTAACGCTTGTTGTATTGCCTGTAAGGGATCGCTTTCTATGTAATCCCTCAGAACTGTCAGTGGGAAATCCCACGGGGCACCCCATCGGCAGTTCCACAAAAATCGTCCATGTGGGAAAACCTACATGGTTCCACGAAGAGGCAGAGAAGGTCTGCTGGGACATAACATGGGGATATCCCACAGTAAAATGGGACAATCCCATAGGTTCCCATATGCGATTGCCCGCCAAACCGGCTCCCAATCTCCGGAGGGGGGATGCACATTATCCCACCTGGGCGATTCCTTGGAGCTGGCCGTGGTACCCATGGAATTTACCACGGGATATCCCCTGGGACTTCCTATGGATTCCACCGGCAGCTCCACGGAATCACCCATGTGTGGGAATGTACATCGCCCTGTGGATAGGGGGAGAAGGTTTGGTGGGAAATCACACGGCAAACCCTACCAGGTATGGAATATCCCATGGGCAATATAGCAGAATCGTCTATGTGGGACAATGCTCATCGTGGCGCCAAGAGGAAGAGAAGGTTTGCCGGGAAACAACATAGGGATGTCTAATTCGGATATGGTATATCTCACCGGGAAATGGGTCATCGGAGTTCCCACGCGATTGCCCTCCAGACCCTTCCCCCCCTCTCCACAGGGCAACGTGCATTATCCCATTAGGCGAGCCCGTGGTACCGCCTGTGGAATCCATAGGATATCCTATGGGATATCCCATGGGATATCACATGGGTTCCATGGGAGGCTCCACGGAATCGCCCATGTGGAATAATGTACACCGCTCCGCGGAGGGGGGGAGAAGGTTTGGTGAACAATCCCATGGGAAACTCTATGGGATATCCCATGGGCAGTTTTACGGAATCGCCTACGTGGGATAAAGTACACCGTCCCGTGAAGAGGGCGACAAGGTTTGCCGGGATTTGTATCATTGGGATATCCCACTGGGATATGGGATATCCCAATAGGATAGGGGATGTCCCATCGTGAAATAGGTTATATCCCGTAGGGGTTCCCATATGATTGCCCACCAAACCTTGCTCCTCCTCTCCGAGGCGGGGAGATGTACGATATTCCTTATTTGCGATTCCGTGAAACGGGCCATGGAACCTATGGTATATCCCATCGGGTATCCCATGCGATGTCCCATGGGTTCCATGGGCAGTTCCACACAATCGATTATGTGGGAAAATGTACATCGCCCTGCGGAATGGTGGAGGAGGCTGCGGTAATTGATCACATGGGAAACCCCATGGGACATCCCATGAGTGGCTCCGCGGGATCACCTATGTGGGGTAATGCACATCGTCCTACGAAGGAGAGAAGGACTACGGCATCGCCCATGGCATGCTGCACCATGAAGAGGGGGAAAAGGTTTGCTGGGAAACGCCAAAGGGACGTCCCATTGAGACCTGGCATATCCCATCCGAAAATGGGATATACCATCGGGAAATAGGATATCCCATAGGGTTTCCCATGTGATTGCTCACTAAACCTTCTCCCCCTCTCCGCCAAGCGGTCAACATTATTCCACATGGGCGATTCCGTGGAACTTCCCATGGAACCCATGGGATATTCCATGATATTGGGAAACACCAAAGGGACACCACATTGGGACCTGGGATACCCCATTGGGAAATGGGATATACACCGGGAAATGGGATATCCCATATGGCTTCCCATGTGCTTCTCCCCCTCTCCGCGGGACAACGTACATTATCCCTCATGGGCGATTCCGAGGAATGGGCCGTGGTAACCATGGGATGTCCTATGGGATATCTCATGGGATATCCCATGGGGTCCATGGGCAGATCCACGGAATCGCCCATGTGGAATAATGTAGACCGCTCCGCGGAGAGGGGGAGAAGGTTCGGTGAGTAACCACATGAGAAACCCTATGGGATATCCCATGGGCAGTTTAACGGAATCGCCTACGTGGGATAATGTACACCGTCCCGTGGAGAGGGCGGCAAGGTTTGCTGGGATGTGTAATTGGGATATCCCATTGGGATATGGGATATCCCGATAGGATAGGGGATGTCCCACCATGAAATGGGATATATATCATGTAGGGGTTCCCATATGATTGCCCACCAAAGCTTGCTCCCCCTCTCCGAGGCGGGGAGATGTACGTTATTCCTCATTTGCGATTCCGTGGAACGGGTCGTGCAACCCATGGGGTATACCGTGGGATGCCCCCCTGGATGTCCCATGGATTTCACGGGCAGTACCACGGAATCGCTTATGTGGAATAATGTACATCGCCCCGCAGGGAGGGAGAGAATGTTTGGCGGACAATGACGTGGAAAGCCTTCCGGATATCCCAAGGTTAAATGCACGGGATTGCCCATGGGGTAATGTGCATTGTCCCGCGGAGATGGTCAGAAGGTTTGCTGGAAAACATCTTAGAGATGTCCTATTGGGATATGGGATACGCCATTGGGATAGGGCATATTCCGTTGGGATATGGTATATCCATCGGGAAGTGGGATACTCCACAGAGGTTCCCCTGTGATTGCCCACCACCCCCCCTCCCCCCTCTCCACGGGACGATGCATTTTATCCCACATGGAGCGATTCGGAGGAATCATCTCCAGAACCCATGGGATATCTTATGGGATTTTCCCATGGGACATCCCATGGGTTCCAAGGGCAGTTCCACGGAATCGCCCATGCGGTTAATGTATATCATCCCGCAGAGAACGGCGAGATGGTTTGGTGGGCAATCACATGGGAAACCCTACGTGATATCCAATGAGCAGTTGCACGGGATCGCGCATGGGATAATGTACATCACCCCGTGAAGAGGAGGTGAAGGTTTGGCGGGAAAAGACGGTAGGGATTACCCATTGGGGTACGACGCATTATCCCATGAGGATGTGGGGTATCCCACCGTGAAATGGGATATCCCGTAGGGGCTTCCATGTGATTGCCCACCAAACCTTCTCCCCCTCTCCGCGGGACGATGCACAGTATCCCACATGGGCGATTCCGCGGAGACGCCTGTAGAACCCTTGCGATATTTCATGGGATATCCCATGCGATGTCCCATGGGTTCCACGGACAATTCCACGGAATCGTACATGCGCTATAATGTACACCGCCTCGCGGAGAGGGGGAAAAGGTTTGGTGGGCAATATTTGTGGGAAACTCTGTGGGATATGCCGTGGGTAGTTCTACGCGATCGCCCATGGGATGAAGGTGCATTGTTTCGGGAAGAGGGGGGAAGACCGTTTGGTGGGCAACTTTGACATACTACACGAATATCTGTAAGATCTGTTTTGGGGTATCCTAGGGTATGTCCCATGAGTTTCATGGGAAATTCAACGGAATCGCCCATGGGATGGCCTACATCGTCCCCAGAAGAGAGGAGGACCAGGCGTGGTGGTGCACCGGTTCAGCAGGCCAACACTGTTTTCGCATACAGGTTGGTGCATTGCCTACCTTCACGGGAACGTTTTCCACGTTATTCCATCCCAAATCTTAATGAGATAGACACCCCGATGGGATATTCCATTGGAAATACAATCGGGAATCCCACATCCCAATGGTACTTTTAGTAAACACCACCACACTCCGAACTACACCGTCAACACCACGCCAGCACGGTTTGCACAAAACGAAACGTTGGTACACGTGTCACCTTTACGGTGGAGGTGCATCCTTTTTTTTTTCTGAGGCTCCTTCCTCACTTGTCGTGCTTTATACCTTTCCCAAAAACCAATTTGGGGAAAAATAAAGGTTCTACCCGATGAACAAGCCCATGGCCTAGGTTTACAACGAAAATTATTGCGAACAAAAGAACGAAATTCCGACGATTTTGGGTTAAGGAGCCCCGTCATTCAGAAAACATTTGAGCCAAAACGTGATACCTCTATCGTGGCATCCTAACCGCCAGGTCTAGCCAAATCACAACCCTACCCGACAAGGTTTGGACAAAAACATCAAGAATCACCTTTACGGGAGCGTTTTCCATCGTTCCATACCAAATCCTAATGGGATGATCCCATGGGATACCCCATGAGAAATCCCATATCTTAACGGGACAAATCACATTTGTCCCGCCGAGGGAGGGGGAGAAGATTTGGTGGTACACCGTCAACGGGCCAATACGGTTTTTCGACGCGTTCCACGGTAGACGTAGCACTTTTTTGGTTGGCTGAAACGTTTTCTGAATGATGGGGCTCCTTAACCCAAAATCGTCGGAATTTCATTTTTTCTTTGTCAATAAATTTTTCGTTGTACACCTAGGTCATGGGGTTGTTCATCGGGTAGCACTTTTGGGAGGTACAGAGCTCCTCACGCGAGGAGCTTCAGAAACAAAAAGGTGCATCGATACCGTAGCCTGCGTCAATGGCCACCAAACGTGTGGTAGGGGGTTCGCTTTCAGCGGCTCAGACCCACTCGCGAGATTGGCCGCCCTAATTTTCTTTGCAAGGCTGAACAGTTTTGTGTTTCGCTGCACCGCGATATCCACGGCCGTTTTTTTTTTTTTTTTTTTTTTTGCTCATCCCATCCACTATCTTCGCACTTTTACTTTCTCCTTCTCCGTCCCTAGTCGTAACTCAGATCCGGGGCCACTTACAGCTAAGCAGGGTCTTCTCCCCTCTGCCCACTACGGTACGCGCCTTAGCTTTTATCGCGAGAATAATTCAGCACTTTCTTCTTCCCTCGTCGACTCGCGTCGAATTGTGCTTACCCACGCTATGAAGCGCTCTCGGCAGTTGGTGTCTCAGGAATAAAAATCTCCAGACTGAGATTCGAAACCCTGACTCTAACCTTAGCAGTCTTCGAGGGTAACCACTTGACCACCGGGGCGGCCATGGAATCGTGTGTTACGTCGCGCCAACATACAATATTTGAGGTACGTTTCTGAGTGAAGTACAGAGCGTGAACTCGGCGTTGAAACTGAGGGTAACCCTCCCCTTTCTGTAGCCTCAGTATTGCGAAGAAATATGACGCGTGTTACGAGAGAGGTAGCCCTTTTGGGCAATTTTGTTTCTGAATGACGGGGCTCCTTAACCCCGAATCGTCGGAATGTCATTCTTGTTTTGAAAAATATGATTTTGTTTTATACCTAGGCCTATGGGATTGTTTGGTCAACGGGTTGCGCTCTCAGTTTACTCGAGATCCGTTCTTGTTTCTGAATGACGGGGCTCCTTAACCCCGAATCGTCGGAATGTCATTCTTGTTTTGAAAAATATGATTTTTTTTTATACCTACGTAGGCCATGGGATTGTTTGGTCACCGGGTTGCGCTCTCAGTTTACTCGAGATCCGTTTTTGAGTGAGATATAGAGTTCCTCAAGTGAGGAGCCTCAGAAACAAAATGGCGCACATATACCGTAGCGGGTGTCGTATGTAAAAATTGAAGTATCACCTTTACGGGAGCGGTTTCCATGTAGTTCTTGAGAACCGCCACGCTGCACGTCAGGTCGGACGAGCTGAAGGGGTACATCATGTTGAATCCCTGACACGCGAAACAGAAACACAACAAAAGTGGGACGGACGAACAGACGAGAGCTGTCAACTCCGATAAACTACGCAGTAACGAGGTGCGTCATGCGGGATCTTTCAGACGCGAAAGAAGAGACAAGCGGGACGATCGTCACGGGGTTGATGCCAGGCGAGGTCAGGCGAGAACTACCAGATCGGACGAGCTGAAGGGGAACATCGTGTTGAATCCCTGACACGCGAGATAACCACAACAAACGTGGGACGGATATTGGAAAAACCGGCATGGTGGCGGTGGTGGTGTTAATTGTGCAGTTCAAAACAAACTTGCTTGAAACGTTTGATAGCGAGAAGTATGATATCAGCGGACGAGCTGATGGGGCACATCGTGTTGAACCCCTGACACGCGAAAAAAAACACCAACAAAGAAAGGCGAGACGGGTGTGACGTGTAAGTCGGGATGATAGTTGTTATTGTGGTACGGGGAGAGGTGCTTCAAAAGTTCAGTAAATAGTTGAGATAGTCCGCTCGTAAAAGGTAGTGGTCGGGAGGGGAGGGGGGGGGGGGGGGGGCGTACTCGTTTTTTGCTTTCCTTAGTCATTTGACCAGTTACCACGCATCCCTTTCGAGCCGGCGC
>JAYJMJ010268147.1:0-13319 GCA_036873875.1 Laminaria ephemera | reverse complement strand
CGCGATAAAAATGAAGGCACGTGCCGGGGGGGAGAAGGGACGACACCTGTGACCACGGCTTGTCCAGAAGCTGGAAAAAGTAAAAAAGTGAGAAAAAAAAAATTCTAATTGCGAGGAAGAGAGAAAATAAGAATAAGACCGAAGAAAAAACGAAAGAAAAAAAGGAAAATGGAAAGAAAGAGGGAAGCAAGAACGCAGGGAGGAGAGAAGAGGTACCCAGGAAAAACAAAAATTGAGTGAAACAAGACGGCACGACAAACATGAAAAAAAACAAAGCAAAAAGACACCCAGCAACTATTAATATTAATAGCAACAAGCAGATGACACCACCCAACCAACGTCGGAGGCAGCAACCATACTGTATTCCGAATGCACCTACTGTAGGAGTTGGAGCGTTGCCGCATGGTCTATCTATCACCTGCTCACTACTGTTTCTGACGACAATGAATGGTGCCCATACCGCCATCATCGCCCCCACACCCATACAGCAAGCAAAAACACTGCATCAAGGCAGATGGCAACTGTCAGGTTGCCACCGTCCTCTCTACAGCACATGAGGTCACGAACGATCGGCAGTCTACCCGTGTTTTAACTACTAACGCACCAGGTTTTGTTGTGCTCCCGACGCATGCGGGGTTAGGAGTATTTTCCATGGATCTAACTGAAATCCCACATATCAATCGCTCCGACCCTTCCGCTATCTCGAGTGCAATCCAGCGTTTACCACTACACATGGTCTTCGCTCTGTGCAAAAAGATACGTAGGCCAGCAGGTACAGGAGCGTTAGCTTCTACCCACATAACACGCGAGTGTACTAGTAGGACATATATAGCACATCATAATGAATGATGCAGTGGTTCCATGCTGGTTTTTGCTGGATTCGTATAAAGTTGTGCAGTTTTTCTCCATAACAATCTGACATCGCTTGGCGTTAAATACACTGCCACCCCCCTTGAACCTCTGCCACTCACGATTGACCCAGCGCGATGCGGCCCCCGGGTACAACGAGAACATTACTTAGCACGTCGCTTGCTGCCATCGCAATACATCATGCGTCAGTTGAAATATGTACCGCTGCTTACAGCCAGTACGTGCCAGGTACAGCAGTGCTGTATGTATATTATAATTTTTTGTTTTTTATTTGTTTTTTCTCATTTTTTTACTTTCCAGCTTCTGGACAAGACGTGGTCACAGGTGTCATCCCTTCTCCCCCCCGGTGCGTGCCTTCATTTTCATCGCGCAGAGGGTTCAGCATTCCCAACGCTCGTCGGTTTCCATTTACTATTGCTAACTCACGCTCTCTTTCGCGCTTTCCGCAAGTCAATTGCTTTAGCACAAGAAAAAGTCCCTACGAGTACGAGTATGCACTCGGGGGGGCTCGAACCCGCGACTTTGACCTTAGTGGTTACGCGGTCAACCCACTACGGGGACGCCGATGTATATTGTAAGTGGTACCGGTGTAATATGTGTTTGGAATACGATATGTGTTTATTATTGCATATTCATTGACTGTGGTGAACCGTAGGAATTAATGCCCTTTGCCGTCCTCGAAACTAACTTACGAAAAATTATTGGCGCAAATCGACCAATTTTCACGGGTGGTAGTTTTGAACGATCAGGGGGACGCGCGGCTTGACGTTTGGACGCCGAGCTTGTGCGCTCAGGTGCCTCTGACCGTGCGCCTGCGTTTATGCAGGCGTGTTACGACGGTATAAGATTGTTATACTACAGTGGATCCACGGTGTTTCCATGAAAAGACATGGCATTAAGGTGATACAGGGCACAGCTCGACTCTGTAGCAGGCGTGCCACGGACTATCGCTCGGAATGCACGATAAAAAACTCGAAAAAGGGGAAAAGGGCATCGTTTGAGACACCATAATAAGCAGCCTGTAACTTCGCACAATATGCCGCCCTCAGTGTTTCATATCCGAACGAAAACCGATCCCGATCTGATAAGGGCCTCAAAACCCGATATCCGATAAACAATCCGATATTTATCGCATCGAATCGGGTCGCTAAAATTCCGATTCCGATGCATTGCAGCACTAAACGATGCGCGAGGCGGAAATAATGCGGGAAATGCAAGTCAGTATAATATTGCCGAAGGAGCTGTGCATTTTTTCTTCTGACCCCTCACGTCGAATTATCCACCGTTGTTGGACCCTCTCAACAGGGGGGAGAAGACAGACAGCAATAGCGACGGCCCCCACCTTGGAAGTAAGGCGTGACGCGTGCTACGATAAATCTAGCACTTTTTGTTTATATAAAAAACTAAAAATACACTACAACAACAGCTGTGCGATCTGGGATTTTTGTTTTTGGCTCAAACGTATTCTGCATGACCGGACTCCTTAATAACCCAAAATCGTCGGAGTTTCCGTTATTGTTTTGCAATATGTTTTGTTGTATGCCTAGGGCATTGGATTGTTCTTGCGGTGGCACTTTTATCTTCCCCCCAAGCCAGTTGTTGGGTGGCGTATAGAGCTCCTTAAGAGAGGGGCCTCAGAAAATAATTGGTGCACCTCTACCGTACTATTAGTACTAATTATTAGTGTACTGTTACAGTAGTAACATGCGCCTTCCGATGATATTGGGTAGTTCCTGAGTTTCGAAGCCTCGTAAGCCACCATTTTCTTTGGTTGAAATGTGCTACCGCTATCATATTGCACGCGTCGGGTTTTTATCCTTCTCCGGAGGCGCTTCACTTGTGTAACTCTCAACAAAATATGTGCAAAAACGAAGGTGCAACCAGATGAACAATCCTCCCATGGCCTCGGCATACCACGAATATTCTTTAAAGAAACCAATAACATTCCAACTATCTTCTTTCTTTTTTCTAATATCACTTTTAATTCCCAGCCTCTGGACAAGCCGAGGTCAAGGTGTCGTCCTTTCTCCCCCCCCGGTACGTGCCTTCATTTTTATCGTGCAGAGGGTTCAGTATTCCCAGCGCTCGTCGATTTTCATCGAATTTACGTGTTGGGTATTGGCTCAGTTCAGGACACCGCCCGTCAGCTATATTTTAGACGAAATATGCTACTCATATAGTAGCACGCGTCTCGTCCGTGCCATGTCCATGCCATGCCATAGTGGGAAACCACCACCACCACGGCCTCGCCCGAGAAATCGCCGGAGCTAAGGTGTTTCAAATACCATCAGCCACAACACGTACTACGTGTGTCTCGACCTGTCATCAGCCGGAGGTGAACACCTCGCTGTACGATTAGAAACCCGGCCCAAACCTTACAATGCTCTGCGCATCGCACCTTTCTTAGCAAGACGCGCGCTACGGAGGATATGGTGCATTATAATATTTTGAGGCTCCTCACGTGAGGATCGCTCAACTTCGCCCTAAACCTGTACGTTACGAAATAGGCATTATCAACAACCTGGTGAACAACCCCATGGCCAAAGTTTTAGTGCGAAAATATTGCATACCTCTAACAAACACAGCAACCCAACGAGTTTGGGTAGTTCCCCAGTTTTGGAATTTTATCGATCAGACGTGTTTGGGCCAACGAGTGCTACCCCTATGGTAGTCGCAACCACCGCTCTGCGACCCCCCTCTGCTCGGCAACGGCATGTGCACCGCAGCAATCGCACACAACACGTATAATGACATCGGCACCGTCGAGAGAGAACACTGCACTCGGGCAGAACATAATAACCTGATGGTGACCATCAACATACTACTACCACGCCTCGTACTGCGCACTCGATTACGAGAATACACCGCAAACACAACATCTACTCGGCGCTGGCGTCTTGAAGCGCTTCTAACTTGGCGAGAATGACTGGTGGTAGCCACTGCTGAACGATCCGGTCCATTTCTACGAGCGTTTTCGGCTGCAGACCATCTCTCCAAGTCGGACGGTCTGCGTTTGCATTTTCTGTCTCGTTTCCAGGGTGGCGGTGGTCGTTGCCACGTGTGTCAAACTCGAACTCACCGCTTAGGTCAACATCAACCATCCCCTCCACGATGGTCGCCGGTAAGTGTAGACCAACAGAGGTTAACCATGCTTGGTGCCATTTGAAGATATCCCCACGAGCGTCATCATACCAGAAAATCGTGCTTTGCTCGCTGAGAATGCCGGCGAATAAAATGTAGCGAAGGGAAAGCCACTGACAAAGAACAGGAAGAGTCGACAACACGGACTTATCCACGGTGGCTAGACCCACACCTACTCTGCCCGCGTTGCTCTTGGGTTGGCTCTTTTTTTGCTGGTAGAGGAACACGCTCACTGCTTCTGCCCGAGGGTCACGCAGGATGACGAACTGTAGGCGGTCATCTGAACGGTTAGGGGAAAACAGGTTGCGAGTGTTAACAAATATAGGCTTGACGCGTGCTAAGATGCGAAAAGACAACGGTAGTATTTTTTAACTAAACCGTTTTCTGAATGACAGGACTCCTTAACCCAAAGATAGTCAGAATTTCATACTTTAAACAAAAAGCATTGTAATTTTTTGTTGCATACCTAGGCCATGGGATCTCTCATCTGGTAGCACTTTTCATTTCCCCCCAGATCAGGTTTTGGGAGAGGTATAGAACTCCTGAAGTGAGGAGCCTCAGAAAATAATTGATGTACCTCTACCGTAGCATGCCACCCGTTACAGACAGACGCAGTATCGGGCAAACCGTGCAATAAGACATACCAGGTAGACCAGTAAGCATGGTTGTGTCGCGGACTGGGGTCAGGGTGGGTCGATTGAAACGAGGATAGCGGTAGCTGGGCACCCACCCTTGGGCGGAGCTCACACCGTAGGTTAGCAAGGCCACACCGAGCGCGAGCGAGTCGGGGCTCCTGCTGAAAACGCGAGCAGGTGAAGTTAGTCGCTGGGTTGGCCAACCAAGCCTGACCTTTGTGTTTTTTCCTTCCACCAGCCCGCTCCCCGTTGTTTCTGCCCGAGGGACGAGCAGGATGACAAACTCTAGGTGCTCATCAGAGTTGTGACGGTAGAAGAGGTGTCGTCAGATAAAAAAGGCGTTTATTTTTCTCTACTGTAAGGGTCATTATTATCTTAATGTTTGTCGAAAAAATCTGATTAATATTAAATATAACCTCGATTTCCAAATAAATGCCAGATAAATTGGAATTTTGGAAAATTATGCTTTCAGTGGGTTGTTACACTCTAGGACAAGTCCAGTTTTATGACAGGATGCCTGCGTATTTCGCTGAAAAATTCCAATTTTTCCCTCATAAGTGGAGATTATAAAAACACAACGACCCTAACTCGAAGACGTTTGACGCACAACACGAGGTTGCGGCGCTAAAGGAGTTTAGATTAGTCGTTCTGAAATGCTTCGGATTTAGACGTGTTGCCCCTATCGGAGCTGTAGTTAGCTCCAGTCATTTCGTGATTTGTTACCCGGAGTTAGCTCTATTTGGTGATTTGTTACCTGGAGTTGGCTCTGGTCATTTGGTGATTTGTTACCTGGAGTTAGCTCTATTTGGTAACTTGTTACCTAGGGTTAGGGTTAGACGGCCTGATCTGCGGTAGGGGTGTACCTTGAAATAAATGCTTCCCTTGAGACTCCTAACAGCTTTGAAGCTCTGCCCTTCTCCCAAAACCGGACTTTCAGACGGAAATGAAGATCATTGCCATCTGGACTAGGTATACAACCAATACTATTTACGGAGGACCATAGTAATCAGGACCCACGATATACACAAAGACTTATGTATTCCACTGTTTTTACTAGCCATATTTGGTCCTGATTACTATGTTCCCCCGTAATAGTGCTAAACACACTTGGCATTGCGACGGGACTGGGTGGTTCCTCAGGTTCCTCAGGTTAATAACTCGTCACCCATAACCATTGTGCCAAAAAATGGTACCAGACGCAAGCTACGGAAGAGGTGCACCGTTATTCTTCTCGGGCTAACTCACGTCAGGAGCTCTATACCTGTCCCAGAAACTTGGTTTGAGTAAACCAAAAAGTTCAACCCGATTGTAAAAAGTGGTTATATTGCAAAACAAGAACGGCATTCCGACGAATTTGGGTTAAGGAGCCACGTCATTCAGAAATATGTTTTCCACAAGCGCTACCTCAATCGTAGCACGCGTCACCACTATCGTGGCACGGGTCCGACACGTATTAAGGGTGTGATGTTTGAAACTACCGTACGTACAACGAAAGAAATATCATAGATGTTCCGTGTTGAGGCTTACCTGATATGTGGCAGTTCGCTTCTAACATACAAAGCCATATGTCGTTGACGTTTTGCACAGGCCTGCCTCCTACGGACAAACAGCCTTCTTCTTGCTCAGCGATTCCGTTGTAGTGATACCACTTGCAGGTTGGCTGCACTGGTAACGTATGCCTGTGCCTGCTTGAAACACGTATTTCTACCCTAGGTATGCGTTCGCCAAACAGAGCAACGACAGCGAAGGGGCAATGAGGCAAGTTAAAGTTCATGCTTGAGTTATGAATACCTGGTAGTTGGTTTGCTTGCTGATGTTCGAATCGTGTATTCCAACCCTAAATGTGTGTTCGCCAATCACAACGACGACAGCCAAAGGGCAACAGGGCACGCTAGGAATCATGATTGAGTTAGCCCTTTAGGGAGCTCGAGATAGCGACCAGAAGCATGAAAGGTTGTTACTATGAAGCACCTAGGCGCAGTGTGAGACACATGCTACGGCAAAAGTGTGCTTTCATTTTTCTGAGACTCCTTACTTGAGGAACTCTATACCTCGGCCAAAAAGGTATTTTGAGCAAACCGAAAGTGCAACCCGATGACCAAACCCATGGCCTAGGTACAAAAAATATTAGGTTTGCAAAACAAGGAGGACATTCCGACGATTTGGGGTTGAGGGGTCCCGCCATTCAGAAAACATTTTCGCCAAAAAGTTCAACCTCTATCGTAGCACGCGTCGCGGACATCATCATCTATAATCGTCCCCCAATTACGCAGTGAACGATGTTGCAATCGTCACTGTTACTAGTCGTCGAGCTTGCCCTCTGAAAGCTCAAAGGCGCTAAGTGGCGTGCTTGATGTGTCATGTCATGGTGGGACACGGCAGGAGACGCATCAAAAGTTACAAACAGGCCTAGAACCCCAACCCAACGACTAACGTCACTATTGCAGCCAGATGCGGGTTCACTGCTGAGTGACACCATTGAAAGGACTCAAGCGCGTAAATCGCTTACCGTATGCTGGTCTGCAGGTAAAAATGTAGGTCTGAGATAGTGGCGCGACACATGTGACTTGCCAAACCGCCCCTCCCGACCCCTCCCGATGCTGTGTCATGTCATGGTGGGACACGGCAGGAGACGCACCCAAAGTTACAAACAGGCCTAGAACCCCAACCCAACGACTAAGCTCACTATTGCAGCAAGATGCGGGTTCACTGCTGAGTGACACCATTGAAAGGACTCAAGCGCGTAAATCTCTTACCGTATGCTGGCCTGCAGGTAAAAATGTCAGTCTGAGATAGTGGCGCGACACATGTGACTTGTCAAACCGCCCCTCCCGACCCCTCGCGATCGAGTTCAAAGTTTAAAGGTGGGGGGGTGACCCCCATTTTGACTATCGAAGTTTGGCCACTCAAACCGGGCCAAAATAATAGAAGAGTTCTTTGGCGCAGAAAACCAAACAATTATAGAGTGGTGCTTGTCGTGCATCATAAATGGTCATGTCGTGAATCCTAAATGGTCATGTCCTGCATCATAAATGGTCATGTCGTGAATCCTAAATGGTAATGTCGTGAATCCTAAATGGTGACGTCGGGAATCGATGCTTGCCACGGTAGAGGTAGCAGTTTTTGGGTCAAATTGTTTCTGTATGACGGGCTTCTCGACTGAAGAAATACCAAAAATATTGGGAACCCCGTTTGTGTTTCCTATTTTATAAATTGTATACAAATAACCCATGGGATTGTCCATCGACATTAAGTGGGCGCTCTTTGTCAAAGTCGAGTTTTAGGTGAGGAATGGAACCCATGAAGTAAGGATCTTCGGGAAAAAAGAGGTCCACCTCTACCGTACAGTATGCGTCAATCCTAAATGGTCGTGTCAAAAAAACGGCAGGCACTCGCACAAGATGCCCTGAGTCGCTCAATGAGGAAGCACCGGACCCACCTACCGTCGCGAGTTATCAACAGTACTATCAGTACTAATAGTACTAATAGTACGTTAGAGGTGCACCAATTATTTTGTCCGGCTCCTCACTTGAGGAGCTTTATACCCCACCCAGCAACTTATTTTGGAGGAAAACAATAGTGCCACCCGAAGAACAATCCAGTGTCCTACGCATACAACGAAACGTATAGCAAAACAATACCGAAATCCCGACAATTTTTGGTTAAGGAGCCCCGTCATGGAGAAAGCGTCTGAGCCAAAAACAATGGTACGTCTATCGTAGCACGCGTCTTGGTGAACTACTGCAGTCGACTAACGAACCGCCCGACAGCATTGGAATACCGCCTGTGTTTGATGCTGTCATTCATGACACTGCCTTGAATACAACATGGGATTGTTCATCGGGTTGGTGTTTCACTCTTTATCAAAGTCGGGTGTTGAGTGTGGTACAGAGGTCATCAAGAGGAAAAACCCACAAGAGATACTATTACGGGGGTACATAGTAATTAGGACCAATTATGGTTACGTAGTAAAAATAGGGTAATATATAGGTTTTTGTGTGTATCGTAGGTCCTGATAACTATGGTCCATAGTAATAGTACAGTACCTGGTAGGTTCTACCGCATCGTAGCATGCGCCCGGACAGGATAACCCGTACCTGGTACCTGGCAAATCTCACAAAGGGTGTTCGGGGCGAGAACACACGTTTCCGGTTTTGTTCTGTGTTTAACCAATCCGAAGTCCGGGCTCTCAACGAAGTCCATAATCTTGCGACTTTTCGTGGCGATCTTGAAATATGTTGCATATGAAGGAGGCCCACGACTATATCGAACACGAGACAGGTCATAACTATCTGTCGAGCGCTACCATTGACGTGAGGATGTCCTTTCCACCCTCAAGTGCCTGATTTTCCATGTCCCGCCCGGCCACGTGAGCTCCCCCAAAAACAATAAAAACAAATGAATACGTGTGGCTACTGAGACGGCAGTGCTAATACAGCAGCGCATAATTAGGAACCAGCGAGGTGGGATTGGATTGGATTGGATTGGGTTGGGTTGGGTTGGGCTGTCGTGGGTTGGGTTGGGTTGGGTTGGGTTACAGGAGTTGCAAGTATCTACCAGCGCGACATCCTAGCGAGAGCTACAAACATTATCGTAAGTGTGACGTATGCCTCGCTATTCAAATCGTACCTGTCTACGCCGTGGCAAGGACAGCGGGCGTCTGTTTCGCCCAGCCGTGGGTCGAAGGTAAGGCCGATCTTTGGTCGTGTGTGGTGCGGCCTTTCATAATACCCATGATATTGCAAGAGTCGCTTCCAAACCGCTCCTGCAAGAAATTACATGTGTTCGCGAGGACACCGTGCGTCCCATGGTACATTAACGCAGTTCCGCTCTTAGGTTCACCTGGACGTGCGAGCGATAATAGTCGTCATATTGGAGAGGCACACGTGCTTGGAGGGGTGAGCATATCGTCTGCCTTAGCGTCTTGGGCAGGTATCAATCACCATCATGTACACGGCCCTCTGGTAAAATAAAGAGCAATACACAAGAATCTAACGAAAACAAATCTGAAAAAATCGGAAATTCCACAACTGTTGTACTGACGTGAGTGAAGATATCATGATATGCCGTTTCGAAAATATGAAATCTAGCCTAAATCAAGTATCTCTGTCTCTTATCAAAGGGCCGGTACTGTATGCACATCAAGCTGCGCTTTGTAACACTAAAATTATAACGAGTTTCGGATTGGACTTTAATTTATCAGATTACGAATTTAGACTCTCAGAAATATGCGCCGTTTCTCATTCCCAGTCCTCTAGAGTTATGTCAACGCAAAACCTATCCTACACTGGTTCCAAGTGTTTTCTTTCACATGCAGGATTGGGAATGAGCAACTCCGCTCAATTCTGTGTCTGAACTCAAAATCTGAAAATTGAAGCTCGAGCCCGAAATTCGCTAACGTGTAACAACCGGCGTGTGCACACGAAAGTATACCAAAAACGTGCTCGAGACTATTTTTGTGCCGCTACTATCTCTATACACGCGGGTTGGTAACGGGTCTTCCCTATAGCGTGCTACAACAAAGGAAACGTTTTTGGCCAAAACACATTCTGAATGACGACGCTCCTGAACGCAAAGTCGTCGGAATGCCATTCGTTTTTTTTGTAATATTATTCGGTGTGTACCTAGGTCGCGGGATGGTTCATTCGGTTCAGCTGCCATTGTTTCTCAAAGTAGGGTTTCGGGCGAGGCACAAAGCTCCTCAAGTGAATAAGCTTCAGAAAAAAAAGGTGTACCCCTACCGTAGCATGGTAGTACCTTATTACTAACAGGTACTATTAATGGGTGGTATTAATAATACCTTACTGCCGACCGCCCCGGTGGTCAAGTGGTTAACCTCGAATACTACTTAGGTTGGAGTCAGGGGTTCGAATCTCGCTGTGTATGGAGATTTTTATTTATAGGGACACCAAGTGCCGAGAGCGCTTTATAGCGTGGGTAAGCACAATTCGACGCGATTCGACGAGGGAAAAAAGTGCTGAATTTTCCTCGCGATAAAAATTGAGGCGCGTACCGTAGTGGGGAGGGGGGAGAAGAGCCTGCTTAGTGACCCCGGATCTGAGATACGACTATTAATAGGGAGGGAGAAGGAGGAAGAAAAAGTGCGAAGATAATAGATGTGAGGAGCAAAAAAAAAAATAATAACTGCTGTGGTTATTTTGCAGAAACCAGCTTCGTACGTATATTCTGCGTTTACCGTACGAGCACCATCGGACGTGTATGCGCTCGCGTGCGATATCTCAAAATATCAGTAACTCGCCGTTTAGCCTACCGAGTGTCAATGGGGTTTGGCTCACGTTGACGCCCGTGGCCATTCACCCGTGCATGGTACGTGGTCCTCATCTGTTTGTTCCTGACCTGTCCACTTCCCATGAATTCGTGCATTCGTCCGTGCGATCCGCAGCTTTACAGCTACAGGTTCGAGTCGTCCCTGCAAAGAACGGTACTAGCGCCCATTTTTATCGTATGGGCGATTGCGGAGGTGCACCGCTTCTACCTCGGGTACAAGGGAAACATCAAAGAAATGGTGACTATAATCAGTTTTTTCTACTGCAAAACGATAGATGTTGATGATCCCAATCTTTGTCGTCTGGGCCATAACGGAGGTGCACCGCTTCTACCTTGGATACAAGGGAAAGATCAAAGAAATGGTGTGCTGTGAATGTTTTCTCAGATCATTGTTGATACTCCGCCTCGCAATCTGAAGGCGCGAGCGGCGGTATATTTAGCGCCATTGTTTTGGCTTGACGGCTGATTTGTGAGCTGTCTGACGCTCGTCCTATTAACAGTTTTTTTTCGATACAAATGTGCATGTGGACATTTAAGGGCGACCATGGCTGGGTCGACACAACGCACAAATCCGAAAAGGGCGGCTGAAATAGAATAGTGTGTCTGCTCATTTATAAAGAATAAACCACTGAGCTACTCAGTCAGCGCTGACCAAGTGGTTCGGTGGTTTATTGTTTATCAACAAGCAAAAGAAATACCTTTGGGCTCAATTCGCCCTCCCGCCGATAACATTCTCCGGGGTTGATCAAGCCCCTATCAATGCCTGATTTATCCTTTATATGGCCACTCTAGTCATTCCGTTTTATAGTGGTTCATTCCACTTCCAAACCTCTGGTCAGGTGTGTTATTTTATACCCTGGTAGTGGTTCTCTCCACTTAATTTCCCTTTTTCTCTCCCAGAAAAAGGGGAAATACGACTTTGTGGGATTTAAACCCGGGACTTCTTTATGGACGAACATAGTGCGTGTTAACTTTCTTGGACGTGCGCATTCAATTTCGTGCTCATGAGCCTAGAATCTGTGACGTCCAGCAACATTGTCAAAACGGACCGGGGGAAATTGCTCACTAGGGCCTCCGATTGTACTCCACTCGCTTTTCTTCTAAAAGCACAAAAGCTTACAACTTGTAGAGCAATGGGGCAGCCACTCGCGCGAGGTGCCCTGAGCCGCTGCAAGAAACGGCCCTAAACGTGTCCCCTGCTCCGTCCCGGCATTGTAGGGATGCGAAGGTCCATAGTCTTGTGACCACGATCATGCTTGACAATGAGTACCCCACACCACGGCCACGCATGCTAATTAGTACAACCTAGCAGCCGTCTATGGTCTAAAGTCTACGGCAATGCATGATAATGAGTAACCCCCCCCTCCCCCCCTACCACAGCCTTGGTCTCACTAAGGCCTCCGATTCCGCTCCACTCGTTTCTCTGCGACACCCAGCAATGGTGTCAAAACGGACCGAGGGGAATCGCTCACTAAGACCTGCAATTGCACTTCTCTTGCTTCTTCTTGGGCAGGTACCGCACATGTGTGCGTTTCTGCTGACCACGATATTTCCCCAGATTTTTTGCCTTTCCTTCCTGGCCTTCTTCCAAGAGCATCGATTTCCGGCTGACCCAATCATCGGATCAATACACATTGGGTTTTTGGTGAGTCAAATGACCGCCATCAACAAGCTTCGGCGATGTTTGTGTTTGACAAGTGATAAAGAAGATTTGTTTGGTGAGCCAAATCATCGCAACAAGCATCGGCGACGTTCATGATTGGCAGAGATGAGGACGACGTGTTGTTTGGTGCATGTGATCACAGATTTTTTTATCTCTCTAGGATGAAGAATCAGGACGGACACTGGGTGTGCTGATGTCGTTCGTAGACGAAAAACGGTTTATAATGAAGACAACAGACACACGAGGTTGTGTCGATTGGCGGTTTGTGCTCAATTCGTTGTCGGACAATTAACCGCGGTCCAGTACGGCATTGACCGTACACCTGAAGGTCCGCACGGCCTCGGACCATCTTCGCACGCTGTTGCCAGTTGCTAAATAAGCTCGGGGTGATTTGATACTTTAAACCTGTACATGGAGATCGAGGGCGCAAAAGACGGTTACATGTCACTAGTAACAAACGAAGTATGTTTGCCATCCGACATTGTGCAACATTACTAATAGCTCCAACGTCGATCGCTCATAAACATTGCCAGAAATAAGCAGAAAACCAAGAGAACCAAAAAAGGAAGCTTAGGCAAGTAGTCTACTCCCTTCTGCACCTACTTTCTGGCTTAGCATCGATCGAATCCACCTGTTACACTGCACACTGCGTCCCCAGTGGCTCAGTTGGTAACCTCGTAAACCTTCTGACGACTAAGTTGCAGGTTCGAATCTCTCCGGAG
>JAYJMJ010268133.1:0-13324 GCA_036873875.1 Laminaria ephemera | reverse complement strand
CGACGTTCTGTGAATTTTGCGTCATAGCTGACTTTCCAGAAGGTGCTCAGAAGGTCGGCCTTTTGCCCACCTTCTACAATGTCGGCAGAAGAGGGGGGTCCCGTCCACCCGTGTAGTGCGAAGGTAAGAACATGCCACCATTGCTCTCGTCGTATCGGCTGTCAAGGGGAGGACACCTCACGACTTGTTCGACACTGCTGTGGTCGAGGGTACTTGTGTACGATACTAGTGTAACTACTGTGTTGATCCAAGTGCACACGTCTCTCCCGTATATTGTCAATGACAACGAAGACACTTATCAAATAAGTGCGTCATAACCAACACACCCGACGTAGCGGCCGGTAGTTCGGCGTTTTTGTTACGGCAATGTTCGCGGGAACTATGTTCGCCAGCGCAAATAAAACCAGAACGATGCCGACACATGTTACACACAGGTTTGGACAGTGCGTGTTGACAATAGTAGATGGGCTGTATGTAGGGGAGCGTTTCGCCAGCTTCCTCCATCGTTGTTACCTTTCTTCCATTTCCGTCGTGGCATTCAAGTACAAATACCCTGCAACACCAAACAATGAAGATAACTCCAGCGTGCTGATCCAGGTCTCCGATTGTTCAGGTCGGCAACTAACGCCGTATCTTCCGCCTCTCAAATAACGCCGAATCTTCCCTCGCTCCTTGCCATTTCTCCTGCACGGCCGTCTTCAGCCGCCGGCGATTATTATTCGTGCTTGCAATGGGACTGCGTATCAGGCTACTTTTGGATACCCGTACAGAACTGCTACCGCGTTGATTTAGCCCCATCCGACGACTTTCGGGTCGAGGGAGGCGATTACGAAGAGTGTAGCGACGACACGTGCTGCTCAACCACAGGTCAGTGGTACGAGTGTTGTGGAACTTTGCGGTGTACATATTCTCGTGGACTAGAACTGCAAAGAGGGTTTGTACAAGAACAGATAATCCAGGCGCTTGAGTGTCCGCAGGTTATAGGCTAGCGTTTGCGTAATAAACAACATTGGGATGAACAGGTGTGAGGGCGCATGTAGTACCATGTCGATTTACCTAGATGGTACACCGAGTGTGAAGCCTGTGGCTATGAAACGGCTGCGTATATTACTGTAGGCTAGAGCTTCAGTACGGGTACCCGACTATACCCGGATGTATTGGACCATTGTTAGCTCATAATAGCTATCGGCAAACGTCCAGCCCGTGGGCGCAAACACAATCCTAGAGTTCAACAGGTACACTTGCGGAACGTAGACCCCCCCTGCCTCCAATCAGGTAGTAATTCCGATGCCCTCTAGCTTAACCGCAGGCGCCTGACCATCCGGGTATTTTCCAGACTCGCATACTAAGATCATCCATTTGCACGGGTATCGTTCCTCGTCGTGGAGATATGGCATATTACCATGGACATAATTACAGCAAGGACACATTGCCAATACCCGCGAGTAGACCATTGTGCCCTCAGGGTATACACCCTCCGAAGCGCACTGACAAAATTTGAAACCATTAATTAGAGAGAGCCGTTCGGTGTATGGGTCTTGCGGGCCTATCCATAACCCTACACAAAGGTTTCCCGTTCACCGTTTGCCTTGAAGGATTCGGTGTGAGCAAAACAAATATATCGCAAACCTGATGACGCTGAATGTTGGTTATGCCATTTCACACCCAAGTGCAAACCGATCATCGCTTCTGTAGTGGTCAAATTGCACGCTAACGCCGTTTCTCCTCGTGGTTACGTTTGTGCAACTCTCCGCAAGAAACCGGTCTTTACAGCTGCACAGGATACCCAGGGGACTGTCCGGAAGGGTATGCGATTTCGCCTATCGCGTGCACATTTGGAACAGCGGAGGGGTATCCCATGTGTGGCGAGAGCGTCTGCTGTGGATGTAAGCATACCTTCGAATCTGTGTGTCGGTGCCACATGTCGCGTAGAAAGGTATGACGACTCGTGGTTTGATGTTAACCCCGTACGTCACGTAATTCGAGCTGAATACTGGAGGGTATTTAGGACGTACGGCCGTACACCTCAATATTCTGATTGCCAAGTTTCCGCCTTGATCACGTTCTCTCGAAAACCTCATACCAGCGCCAACACCGTCACCAACGATAGTTGGTTCATCCCCGAGTCCGACCGCTTCAGCAACGCCGCAAACTCCTTCGATCCAGCCAGCAGCTAGCACACCGGCGCCGACAGCCGGAGCCGAGCCGACACCAATTCCGGTGGCAATCACTCCTTCAGCGCCTCCAACTGATGCGCCCTCCTCCGCAATACCGCTCACCATGGAGCCAACGTCTTCACCAATTCTACCACCGTCACCTGCACCCGATATGGCTAGTGTGGCACCATCATCCGAGGCCCCAGTCGCAGGTGAAAATGGGTGCAGTAGCAAAACGGTTGATTGGCGTGCAATATGGAACGATTGTCTATATAGTTAGGCTATTTTAAGAACTGTTCGACCGACCAAAGCAGCAGCACCAGGCGTGAAAAGCTTCTATTGCTGTTTATGGGCACCTGAATCACTCCTGTGTACCAGGATACCTCTCGCACACCCGGGTTTACAGTATCCAAGCCCCCAGAAACCACGCCGCCGGTAGGATCAACGGTATTGTTCGCATTGTGGACCCCATTGCTCAGAGGACTATCGATCCTCGCCAGTTGGACAGCGTGCTCCCGATTAGTTGCCCTATACCCAACTGCGGATGGTACACTCGCTGGTGTCGTGTTCTACGTGCCTAGCCGTCCTGACGTGTTCTCGACGTAAAATACACAATGTTTTCCTGTCTTGATCATGCGTTCCGACCACACTACGCCAGTGCCAACATTATTACCAGCGACAGTGTTTTCATCTCCGAGTCCGACTTCTTCAGCGACGCCGCCAGCTTCTTCATTCCAGCCAGCGGCTGGGACACCGGGGCCGACACCACCACCCAACTCGACGCCCAACCCGGTTGTAATCCCCACTTCAGCGCCTCCAACTGCTGCACCGTTCTTCGAAGTACCGCCGACGGCGACAGTGGGCCCAACGTCTGCGACGCTTCTTCCACCGTCGTCTGCACCGATGTCGCCCACTGCTGAAACGATGGCGCCCGCGACCATCACTGCTGTGGTTCCATCTTCCGAGGCTCCTGTCGCAAGTGAGAGTGCGTGCAGCAGCAGCACGGCCGAAAAACGTTTAGCACACGTTGCCGGTGACAGCCGGCGTACATTCTGGGATGACTGTTTCAAATGTCACGCGTAGTTGGCAAGTTATGGATTATTTGACGGGCCATAGCACCAATTCTACGCGTGAAGCTTTCAATATGTTTTGTATTGGCGCCATCATCGCACCTGTGTGCCGCTTGCACACCCGGACGTTTCAGTGTGTTTGAGTTCGGAACATACCCCACCCAACCAGAGAGATCAGCGGCATAGTGGACGAACAAACACCCCTGATCTCGAAGTGGGGCACCTTACCTCCCCTGATACGCCGCGTTTTCCCTATAGTCGCCTCCGTTAGTCAGTCTAGAGCTAGTATAAGATTTGGGGGCTGTTTAGCACGTGCGGCATAATCGTGTTGTTCGATTAACCTATTGCCCCAGATGCTTCGGCCTTGACCACTTGCTCCCGCCTCACGTTTGGCAGTGTCGACGCCATTCCCAACAACAGTTCATTCCTCTCCGAGTCCGACCTCTTCAGTGACGCCGCGAGCTCCTTTCGTTCAGCCAGCAGTTGGCACACCAGTGCCGACATCAATAGTTGATCCGACGTCACAACCGGTGGCAGTCACCCCTTCAGAGACTCCAACTACTGCGCCAGTATCCTCAAAATCTGCTACAATGGACCCAACGTCTTCGACGATGCTACCACCGTCGACTGCACCAATATTACCTACCGTGGCAACTATGGCGCCCGCAACAGCTACTGAGGCTCCGTCGTCGGAACCTCCCGTCACAGGTTAGAATTCGTGCGGCAGCAGCACTGTCTAACAATGCTGAATACGGGTTGTCGGTGCTAGCCAGCGTGAGTTCTGAAACGTATGCCTCTACGGAGATACCGTTCGGCTACTTGACGCACTGTTGGATCGACATATCGCAGTATTACCAGGCATAACCGCTACAGTACTAGTTGATGGGCAACGGAATCGCTCCTGTGTGTGTTGCTCGTACACCCCGATGAATTACTGTGTAGTCCCGGGGAAGAACCTACCCCACAGGTGGGACCAACATCATGTCTGCCACATGGAACCTCGCACCAGGTTTACTCATAGAGGTGTGACTGGTCTCACCAGCGAGACAGCGTTGTCCCAATGTGCTGTCATTTATATATATGCGGATGGTGAAACGTCAACGGTCACTTTGGTCGTGTGCAACCCCGTGGTTTAGACGGTTTTCTCGATATTTGTTTCTCATGCTGTTTCCACCTTGATCACGCACTTCCGCGACCATCTATGCCAGTGGCACCACGGTCACCGATGACAGTTCCCCCTTCTCCGAGACCAACCTCTTCAGTGGCGCCACCAGCTCTTTTGATCCAGTCAGCGGCTCGCACACCGGTGCCGACGGACGCAGTCGAGTTGACATCAAATCCGGTGGGCGGCACTCCTTCCTCTACTCCAACTGCTGCGCCAGTAACCACAATACCGCCGACCGCGACAGTGCAACCGTTCTCTACGACGATTGTACCACCGTCCTATGCACCAATATCGCCCACTGCTGAAACTATGGCGCCCACGATCATCGCTACTGTGGTTCCATCCTCCGAGGCTCCCGTCGCAGGTGAGAGTGCGTGCAGCAGCAGCACGGCCCGAAAACGTTTCGCACGCGTTGCCGGTTACAGCCGGCGTGCATTCTGGGATGACTGTTTCTAATGCCATGCGGCTTGGGAAGTCATGGATAGTTTGACGGGCCATGGCACCAGTTTTACGCGTGAAGCTTTCAATATGTTTTGTTTTGGCGCCATCATCGCACCTGTGTGTGCTGCTTTCACACCTGGACGTTTCAGTGTGTTTGAGTTCGGAACAGAGTTCGGAACATACCCCACCCAACCAGAGGGATCAACGGCATAGTGGACGAACAGGCACCCCTGATCTCGAAGTGGGGTACCTTACCTCCCCTGATACGCCACGTTGTCCCTATGATCGCCTCCGTTAGTCAGTCCAGAGATAGTATAAGATTTGGGAGCTGTTTAGCACGTGCGGCATAGTCGTGTTGTTCGATTAACCTATTGCTCCAGATGCTTCGGCCTTGACCACTTGCTCCCGCCTCACGTTTGGCAATGTCGACGCCATTCCCAACAACAGTTCATTCCTCTCCGAGTCCGACCTCTTCAGTGACGCCGCGAGCTCCTTCAGTTCAGCCAGCAGTTGGCACACCAGTGCCGACATCAATAGTTGATCCGACGTCACAACCGGT
Source organism: Laminaria ephemera (assembly GCA_036873875.1). NCBI lineage: Eukaryota > Phaeophyceae > Laminariales > Laminariaceae > Laminaria > Laminaria ephemera. The sequence goes on along the minus strand of JAYJMJ010268133.1, from coordinate 7,933 downwards.
GGCAGTCACCCCTTCAGAGACTCCAACTACTGCGCCAGTATCCTCAAAATCTGCTACAATGGACCCAACGTCTTCGACGATGCTACCACCGTCGACTGCACCAATATTACCTACCGTGGCAACTATGGCGCCCGCAACAGCTACTGAGGCTCCGTCGTCGGAACCTCCCGTCACAGGTTAGAATTCGTGCGGCAGCAGCACTGTCTAACAATGCTGAATACGGGTTGTCGGTGCTAGCCAGCGTGAGTTCTGAAACGTATGCCTCTACGGAGATACCGTTCGGCTACTTGACGCACTGTTGGATCGACATATCGCAGTATTACCAGGCATAACCGCTACAGTACTAGTTGATGGGCAACGGAATCGCTCCTGTGTGTGTTGCTCGTACACCCCGATGAATTACTGTGTAGTCCCGGGGAAGAACCTACCCCACAGGTGGGACCAACATCATGTCTGCCACATGGAACCTCGCACCAGGTTTACTCATAGAGGTGTGACTGGTCTCACCAGCGAGACAGCGTTGTCCCAATGTGCTGTCATTTATATATATGCGGATGGTGAAACGTCAACGGTCACTTTGGTCGTGTGCAACCCCGTGGTTTAGACGGTTTTCTCGATATTTGTTTCTCATGCTGTTTCCACCTTGATCACGCACTTCCGCGACCATCTATGCCAGTGGCAACACGGTCACCGATGACAGTTCCCCCTTCTCCGAGACCAACCTCTTCAGTGGCGCCACCAGCTCCTTTGATCCAGCCAGCGGCTCGCACACTGGTGCCGACGGACGCAGTCGAGTCGACATCAAATCCGGTGGGCGTCACTCCTTCCTCTACTCCAACTGCTGCGCCATTAACCACAATACCGCCGACCGCGACAGTACAACCGTTCACTACGACGATTATACGACCGTCCTATGCACCAATATCGCCTACTGTCGATACTATGGCGCCCGCAGATACTACTGTGGCTCCATATTCGGAGACTCCCGTCGTAGGTGAGGACGTGTGTGGTAGAAGCACGATCTAGGCAATCCAATAGACGTTGTCGGTGCTAGCCGGTATGGATCCAGCTACCTGGGCTGTGAAGCGGCTTGAGGTGCTACATTACACTGTTGGACTAGGAATGTTGGTGCTAGCTGTAAAGCGTATTCTATGATTTGGATGAGTGACATGTATCGCTCATGGTTGTATGTTTGAACATTGCAACGTTTCAACCCCCCGCCAGACGAGTAAACCCCATGGAACACCAAATGAAACGATGGGTGTACTTCCTCGGCGGGTACACTTGATTGGGCAGAATGTTCACCTTTTATCCCTTCTACGACAAGTGAAAGTTTAGTCGTCACTTGAAAGTTTAGTCGTCACTTGGGACGTTCAACCCCAAAGCACTCGTCAATACCTCGATAATTGATTCCTTGTGCGTCCGCCTTTCTCACGCGTTCCAAAATATACCTTAGAGCCGTTGTTTCTGCATTGGGTTTGCCCCACGTATGCTTGTGACTCCATCCGTACCGACAGCATCCCCATCTCCGAGTCCGACCTCTTCGGTGATGCCGCCAGCTCCTTCGTTGCAGCCCGAGGCTGGCACATCAGTGCCAACAGAAGTAGCCTACTCCACATCGAATCCGATAGTAGTCACTCCACCGACACCTCCGACTACTTTGCCAGTGTCCGGAACACCGACGACTCTAGAACCGACGGTTTCGACCAATCTGTCACCCTCAGCTCCGCCAGTATCCCCCACCGTCGGAGCTATGGTGCCCGCAACCACCACGGAGGCCCCATCTTCGGAGGCTCCAGTCCCAGGTGAGAGTGTGCGAGACGCGATGTCGGTGTTAGGCGGCTGGCATTCTTGGGCGATTGATTTGCGTGGGATATTAGAATTGTTCGTGATGGGCAACGGAACCGCGCTTGTGTGTGCTGCTGATACACCCCGAACGTTGAATGCTCAAGGCTCGGGGAGAACACCCCGACGCTCGAAGAATCCACAACACGTTTGCCGGTAGGAAAGTATATCTTACGGAGGGTCTGCACCCGCCGACTAGACAGTGGTGTCCGGTTTCAAAGCCGGGTGCGATGTCGTCTGCAACGTGCATCTAGATCGTTTCGATTTTGTGTTTATACAAACTTCCATACTACTCCACCTTCATCACTCGCCCCCAAAAACCACAAACCATATGCCAGGATCAACGCCGTCCCCAAGGACAATTCTCCAATCTCCGAACCCTAGTTCTGCAGCGACGCTGCCTGCCTTTTGATTGCAGCCAGCCGCTGGTACTCCAGCGCCGACACTGGTAGCCGTTTCGACGATAACCTCAGAGTCAGTCACTCCGTCATCGCCTCCAACTGCAGAGCCAATCTCCGCAATACCGCCAACAACCGAACCATCGTTTTCAACCATTGTACCACCTTCGCCTGCGCCAATGGTGCCCACTGTTGAGCCTATAGTAGGCGCAATTACGACTGTGGCTCCGTCGTCAGGGACCCCCGTGGCAGGTTACAGCGCGTGCGGCAGCAGCACTGCCCAGGAGTTTCCAATGTGCATTGTCCGTGCTCCGCAGAGTGCATTCTGCGACGATTGAGTCTACAACCATAATGCTCGACTACTGCACGCACAGCACGACCGGCCATAGCGACAGCGTTTGTCTTATAACGTTCATGCAGGTTTTTGTAGGGCGTCGGAATCCCACTTCTGTGTGGTGATCGTTCAACTCGAGGTTTTAGTGTACCGAATCTGGGAGGCTACCTCCCCTACCATTGGAAACAAAGGCATATCATCTGCATCGAGTCTGCTACTCCACACCAGGGTGGCTTACAGCCCCTGACACAGAGTGTCGTCCGGATCCCCCCCCTTTACCTTCGTATGTATGAGGGAAGTTAGAGTTGTTGCTTGAGACATGTAGCTCGATCGCCTTTACGTTGTATCGACATACTCGTTCTTACGATTCTGCCTTGGTCACACGCTCCACCCATACCAGCGGCAGTGCCAATACCACCACCAACGACGGCGTTTACATCTCCAAGTCCGACCTCTTCGTTGACACCGCGAACTCCTTCGATCCAGCCATCAGCTGGCACACCAGAGCCTATTGAAATAGCATATTCGACAACAACTCCGTTGGAAGTCAACCCTTCAGCGCCTCCAACGACTGAACCAATATCCGATGTACCTCCGACTATGGAACCAACGTCTTCGACGATTATACCACCGTCATCGCCACAAATATCGCCCATCGTCGAAACGTCGGCGCCCGCAACGTCAATTATGGCGTCACCCTCCGAGGCTCCCGTCGTGGGTGAGTGTCTGTGCCGCAGCAGAGTTGTACAGGAATGTTCATACGCGTTGGAGGTGCTATTCACGGGGTGTTACACTGAACCGGGTTTGGACGAAGTGCGTGTGGACTCCGTCACGTTCAGTTTGACAGAACGTGTAAGTGGTGGTAGATGTTACCCGACACATACGGTTGGATAGGCATTCGGAATCGCTCCTGATTGTGCTTATCCTATCCCCCGATATTTCGGTGTGCAATAACTCGTACGTAACGCTCCCGTCGCCGAATGGATTAACGGCAAGTTAGTTACGTCGACTCCCAGAGCCCAACAAGGGGTTCTATTCCTGACCCTCTACATATCGTTGTCCAGATTCGTCACACTTTAGTTATACAGGGATGGTTATTTGACCCTCGGGACGTGTCGCCCCAACTGTTTGATATGGTCGCGAAATTTTGCCCCCCATGTGTCCATCGTGATCACATGCGTCCTCGACCATCTATGCCAGTGACACAACGACCACCGACGACAGTTCTCCCTTCTCCGATTCCAACGTTGTCGGTGACGCCACCAGCTTCTTCGGTCCAGCCAGCGGCTCGCACACCGGTGCCAACGGAAGTAGCTGAGTCGATACCCATTCCGGTAGATACCATTCCTTCATTACCTCCAACTGCTGAGCCTTTATCCGAAATACCGCCGACTGCGACAATGAAACCGACTTATCCGACGATTGTACCGCCATCAGCTGCACCAATGGTGGCCACTGTCGAACCTACGGCGACGGAAGTTACTACTGTGGGCCCATCGTCTCAGGAGCCGGTCGTAGGTAGAGGTGTGTATGTCAGCGGTACTGTCTAGAGTGTTGGTATTGACGTTGTCGACAATATCAGGCGTGCAACATTGATACGTGTTTCCAAGAATACGTGGTTGGGCTCCGTCACGCAAATTTCGACGGGCAATATCAGCGGTCCCAGGCGTTGAATGTATATGCATACATTTGATTGGCGAACGGCATCGCTTCGTTTTCGATTGATTGTACACCCCGATGTGTTAGTTTGCGAGTCTCGGACCCAACCGCTGGCTGATGAATCAACGGCGTGGTCGCCACAGGGGACCACAGGCCCAACAAAAGCGTGCTGCTCCTCGTCCACTAACTACATCTGAATTTTATTGTAGTTTTGTATTTATATAATGCTCGTTTTGCTGATGCCTTCATCGCGCGCTCTTTCATTACATATACCAGCGCCGACGCCGTCAGCAACACCAGTTCTACCATATCCGAGTCCGACGTCTTCAGCGACCGCCCCGGCGCCTTCAACCCAGGCAGAATTTGGAACACCAGGGCCGACAGCGATGGCCATTTCGACATCAAATCCGGTAGCTGCAACTCCTGTACCGCCTTGGACTGCTGCACCTCTCTTCGCCATACCGCCGTCTGCCACAATGCCACCGACTCCTTCGACTAATTTACCACCGTCGTCTGCTCCAGTATCTCTTACTGTCGAACCTACGACGCCCGCTGTCACTACTGTGGCTCCATCGTCGGAGACTACTGTTGCAGGTGAGAGCAAGCACGGCAGACGCGCTGTCTAGGAATATGAAATGCACCTTGTTTGTGCTAGCTGGTACTCAGTTTGGGACGAAAGCCTATGGCGATAAGTGTCTGGGTTCTATCAGGCGCTGTTCAACGGGGAGCATTAGCAGTGTTAGATGTAAAGCGGTTTGCTCCGTACCAAAGTTGCAGAGGCCAACGGCATATCTCCTATTTGATGTACTTGTTGCCCCGGGAGTTTCATTGTGCCAAAGCCCGCAAATAGCCCCCCGGCATATAATAATACCGACCTATTGCGCCATGGAACCCCACATTAAAACAAGGGCTGTCTTCCTCGCCGGCTACATTGGATTGTGCAGAATGATCTCTCTTTACCGATGTCCGGATGGTACCATTTTAATTGTCGTGTGAGAGGGGCATCTCCCAAGCCATGTAATCGTTTTTGGTTCCTTGCTACGTGTACGTCCACCTTGTTTTCACGCTCTGGTCTTATGGGCGCCAGCGCCAACACCACCATCAGCGACAGTGCTCCCACCTCCGGATCCGACAGCTTCAGTGCCACCGCCAGCTCCATCAATCCAACCAGCGGATGGCACGCCAGCGCCGACACTAGTGGCTGACTCGACGTCACATCTGGTGGAGGAAATTCCTTCAGCGTCTCCAAGTGCTGAACCAGTACCCGAAATACCGCCGACTGCGACAGTGGAACCGACGTCTTCCGCCATTCTCCCATCGTCGACTGCACCATTATCGCCCACGGTGGAACCTATGGCGCCCGCACCGACTTCTGTGGCCCCGCCCTCCGAGACTCCCGTCGTAGGTGAGAGCACGTGCAACAGCAGCACTATGTAGAGATGTGTATATTTGTTGTCGGCGTTAGTCAACACGTTTCCTTGGACACTGGTCTTTCACTACATGAGTTCACGCCCCGATGTCTTCGGGAACGACATCAACGGTGCTAAGCGTCGAACTTTTTACTTGGTTTCATGGACGAGCGTCGTCTCTCCTGTTTGCGCTTCTAGTTCACTCTAACAATTAGGGGTCGCCAAAACGATTTGTCATGTGTGACCCCAAATCCGAGAGAGGGACGCCTTTCCTCGCCTGTTACGCAACCTTGTCGAGAGTATGCGCCCTTAAAGGTTTTGTTGATAGTGCAGCTTAAGTTGGTATACACTCAAGCTGTGCGCCTGTGCATGTACCTGCGGTACGCCACATCGAGCTACAGGACGCCGCTCGATGATTCCTGCGATGCGGTTCATGTCCAAGGTCCGCTCAGTCACAGAAACCGCAACTACGAGAGGGGCACTCGACCGTTTGGTTTCACACTCTTATGAAATCGCAAGCGATCTTCTCTCCATCACCACATTGGTCATTGGGGTAGTTAGCAAAGCCCCTACCAACAGCGAAATATACGTTCAAGCCGCCGTGCGATAGTGACTGAACGACACGCCTCTCGTTGTCCCCCTTGTCGATTTTTCAGCTCCGCGTCCATCCGAGCCTCCCACAGTGCTAGGTGTTGATGACCCACTAGCTTCGCCTCCTGCGGCCGAGACTCCGGTACAAACGCCGATCGCTGCGAATCCTCTAGTGGCAGTCGAAACTGCAGAAACACCGCTGGCACCGAATGCTCCCGCGGTTGGACAGCCAGTTACCCAGCCGACACCAACAAGCGGAAATGTTCCGGCGCCAACGGCGGCGACCCCCACACCAAATGCTCCGAATTTGGAAGCACCCGTCCAAACTGCTGTACAAACACCTGCGGTAGCACCGTTAGCCGAAAATGCTCCAGTGGCAGGATCACCCGTTGAAACACCGCTGCCGCAGGATTCTCCAGAGGTTGCCCAGCCAGGAGCTGAACCTACACCTAGTACAGTCGAAGTAATGGCCCCATCGGTGGAGAGCCCAACGCCCATCGCGCCGATTTCGGAAACTCCTGTGGAAGCAGCGACCTCCCAGAATGCCCCGGTGCTAGAAGAGCATTCAGCGATGCCGTTGGCTCGGGGTTTACCAGCAGTAGAACCGCCAGTTGCTGCGCCGGCAGCAAACGGTAAAGATGTAATGGCGCCAACGGCCAAGAGTCCAACTTTCATGGGCCCAATTTCTGAACCGTCTGGCCAAGCGCCAGTACAAGCAGAGATCGCCGACAATGCTCCTGTGGTACCAGGGCGCGTGGAGACACCGCTGGCACAGGAGTCGCCAGCGGCAGAGCCGCCAGTTTCTGTGGCGATACCAATCGCGCAACCTACAGGGGGAACGCCTGGCCAAGCACCTGTAGAATCAACTATCGTCGAAAGTGCTCCAGTGGTAGCACCGTCTGTGAAACCACCGAGTACACATAGTTCACCGGTAGATGGACAGCCAGTAACGCCGGAGCCAGTAACGCCGGCGTCGTTACGATATGTTATGCAGGATCTGTGTAGTACGGATCCAACCCAGGAAACATGTGCTAGATCGTGCAGATTATCCGGCTCTCACGCGGCAACATGATCTATAGGCCATGCAGACCATATAGACCAGGGATTTATCTGCCCTTGAATATCATGAACAGGGACCTCATCTGTCTGGCGTGTGAACTTTTTATCACGGCGGTGATGGATGTGTCATATCTCGGATTCCCTCCGCCCCAGCCTGTACAAATATATTGCTACTGGCGTGTCCGCAGCAAACATCTGCATGTCCTTACGAAGTGAGTTCAGCTTGTTGTCCTGTGAGAGGACATGCTTTCAGCCTGCCCTATTTGCCTATGGCATAATAACTCCTTCACCAATAATCTTACCGCAATAGGCCAAAAGACAAACCGGGTACATTGTACCGAAATAAGAGATAAGTAAAAAAAAAAAAAACAGTCGTACATCGTACCGGATTTATCCAAAAAATCTAAACTGGCTACATTTTGCCAACATGCCGGACCTGCTCCTTTACGCTTGTTTGTTCGTTTAATATTCCTTTTTTTAACTTTTGTTATCCCGCGTTTGTTTTAGGTTTATTTTTGTAAAAAATTAAAAATACACTACAGCTGTGAGATCGAGGATTTAATCGAAACTCATCTTTGCAAGCTGTGTGTGATACTCCGATCGCGCGTGTTACGGGATGTGTATGTCCTCATGAAGGA
>JAYJMJ010268097.1:0-13326 GCA_036873875.1 Laminaria ephemera | reverse complement strand
TTTCGGAGGTTGTAGGCACCTTGTGGGTTTCCTGCATTGCTCAACGCCTCCACAAGGATATTTTTGCGCGCACATTGGAGAATGGGGGGGTTCCCGCCACCTGTGTAGGGTAGCCACTCGCGCGAGTGGCCCTGAGTCGCTGAACACAAAGACCCTTTAAGTAGCCTTGTCAGAAGTCGGGTGGCGATCTAAGCCAACCAATCGATTTCATGTAGTATTGCGAGGCACAAAACAACGCACCATTCAAGCACAGAAACACAGCACTCCGCAAAAATACTGCAAGGAACTAGCTGTAAATTCCTAGCCAACGAATATCAACTGTGTGTGGTCGTATTATTATGCCTTAGACGGGGCCCGGGTTAGGCGACCATGAGGGGGTGTTGGGCGGCGGGACCACCATGTTGGGAAACTGACGCATGCAGGTGCACCCGTGTTTTTCAGGGTCCTCACTTTGCTAACTTGAGGAGCTATCTATCTCACTCACCCAAGCACAGACTGACGCATGCTACTAATAGTACTAATAGTACGATAGAAGTGGCACTTTTTGGCTTAAACGTTTTCTGAATGACGGCGCTCCTTAACCCGAAATCGCCGGAATGTCGTTCTTTTTTCTTCAATATGAATTTTTTGTGTACCTAAGCCTTGGGTTTGTTCATCGGGTTTTTGCACTTTCACTTTACTCAGTATCAGTTTTTGGGTGAGGTGTGGAAGAGCTCCTCAAGTGAGGAAGAGCCTCAGAAAAAAAATGGTGCACCTCTATCGTAGCGTATCATGCTACTAACAGTACTAATAGTACGATAGAGGGAGCACTTTTTTGGCCTTTTTTGTTTCTGAATGACGGGGCTCCTTAACCCCAAAATCGTCGGGATGCCATTCTTGTTTTTGCAATATGAACTGTTTGTATACCTAGGGCCATGGGTTTGTTCGTCGGGCTGCACTTTCAGTCTACTCAACATCGGTTTGTGGGTGAAGCACAGAGCTCCTCAGGTGAGGAGCCTCGGAAAACAAACGGGTGCACCTCCATCGTGGCGTGTGTCGACTTTTAAAAACAAAAAATGTACGTAAACCCCGAGGAACCATCCCATGGCCTAGGTGCCTGACGAGATGCGTGCAACGACAGAGATAGCTCTTTTTGGCTAATTTTTTTTGTTTCTGAATGACAAGGGCTCCTTAACCCAAAGCCGTCGGAATTTAGTTTGATTTTTTTTTTTACAACAATTTTCGTTGTATACCTAGGCCATGGGATGTTTCGTCGGGTAGCACTTTTAATTTTTCTCCAAATCAGTTTTTGGGGGAGGTACGGAGCTCCTCAGGTGAGAAGAGCCTCAGAAAAAAAGCGGTTGCACCTCTAGCGTAGCAAGCGTCTAACACATGCTGCGATAGAGGTGCACCATCTTTTTTCTGAGTCTCATCACTTGAGGAGCTCTGTGCTTTCACCCACAAACTGTTTTTTTGTAAACTAAAAAGTGCATCCCGATGAACAAACCCATGGCCTAGGTATACAAAAAATTCAGATTGCAAATCAAGAATAACATCCCGACGATTTTGGGGTTAAGGAGCCCCGTCATTCAGAAACAAAAAAAGCCGAAAAGTGCTACCTCTATCGTAGCACGCGTCATTAGAGCTCCTCAAGTGAGGAGCCTCAGAAAACATTTGGTGCGATTCTACCGTAGCATGCGTCCCTTCTTTTCCGACGACGCCAACGCGATTTCCGCGGCGGGGTGTTCCCTGCTTGCTCAGAACGCACGGCTTTCTTAACGGGGACGTTGTCCCTCATCCTGAAAAACTCTGCCGTTTCTCTCGCATATCCACGATTAACGCCGGATGCGCCCTTATGTCTACTCTCCGGACGGCCTATTCCAACGCAACGCAACGCAACGCAACGCAACAACTACACCAAAGCGACCAGACGCTTTGCAACACATCGAGCGCGCCGAAAAGGACCGGCGCGGGCGCTCTTCCTAGAAACGGGGCGCACGGAGCGCGGGCGCCCGGGCCCGCCGTGACCACAGCAGCAGCGGTTCCTCTTCACGCGGAGGCTCACCCTCTTGGCAGCAGTAGCCCCGAACCGACGGTGGGGGGGCACACAAGAGCTTCACCTCGGACAACAACAAAGGCGACACCGAAATCAAGAATTTACGACCCCCAAAAGCAATTGACGCATACTACGGTAGAGGTCACAAAAAGACGCATGCTACCGTAGAGGTTCACCATTTTTTTTCTTCATCTCCTGACTTGAGGAGCTCTATACCCCACCCAAAAACTGATTTGGAGAAAAATAAAAGTGCTCCCCGATGAACAATCCCATGGGCTAGGTATACAACGAAACATACAGCAAAAAAAAGAATGATATTCCGACGATTTTGGGTTAAGGAGCCCCGTCATTCAGAAAATATTATAGACAAAAAGTGCTATCTCTCTACCGTGGCAGGCGTCTTCACCGTTGTTTTTCTGGGGCTCCTCCCTTGAGAAGCTCTATACCTCTCCAAAAAAAATGATTTTTTTCTGATTTTTTTGGGGGGAAAAAGAAAAAGTGCTACCCGATGGACAAACAACCCCATGGCCTAGGTATTACAACGAAAATTGTTGCAAAAAAAAAGAATGACATTCCGACGATTTTTGGGTTAAGGAGCGCCCCGTCGTTCAGAAACCGTTTCAGCGGAAAAGTGCTACCTCTATCATAGGACGCGTGAATTGATACCTTTTCTTCCCGACGCATGCTACGAGAGAGGTAGGTGCACCATTTTGTTTCTGAGGCTCCTCACTTGAGTAACTCTATACCTCTCCCGAAACGATTTTGGGTTAAGGAGCCCCCGCCAATCTGAAACCGTTTCAGCCGAAGAGTGTTACCTCTATCGAAGCACGCGTCTCCCGACGTTTCTTCCAGTGACCGTCTCCACCTGCTCTCACGCAGTGAACTTGCCACCGACAACCGCGCTCTGCTTTTCTCTTCGAGACGCATGGACGCGTTTTACCGTAGAGGTAGCACTTTTCGGCTTTTTTGTGTCTGAATGACGGCGCTCCTTAACCCAAAATCGACGGAATGTCGTTCCATTTTTTCTGATCTGATGTTTTTTTGTATACCTAAGCCTTGGGTGTTGTTCGTCGGGTTGCACTTTCAGTTTACTCTAAATAATTTTTTTGGGTGAGGTTCAGAGCTCATCAAGTGAGGAGCCTCAGAAAAAAAAGCTGGTGCACCTCTATCGTAGCACGTGTCCATGCTACTAATACTACTAATACTACTAATACTACTAATAGTACTAATAGTACTAATAGTACTAATAGTACGATAGAGCTAGGTAGCATTTTTCGGCTTTTTTTGTTTCTGAATGACGGGGCTCCTTAACCCAAAATTCGTCGGAATGTCATTCTTGTTTTGCAATATGATTTTTTTGGTATGACTAGGCCATAGGTTTGTTCATCGGGTTGCACTTTCAGCTTACTCAAAATCATTTTTTGTGCGAGGTGTAGAGCTCCTCAAGTGATCAATCAGCCTCAGAAAAAAAATGGAGCACCTCTGTCGTCATCACGGTACGAGCAGGGGCGTCCTAACACACGATGGTGGTGGTGGTGGCCGTCGGTGCTGGAAATAAGCGCTGGAAAAGAAGAGGAACTCCATACCACCTGGTACGTGTTACATACCAAGTGCCGTGGATGGCATAGTAGCGGCAAACAGAGAGTGAAGTGAAGCCAGCCTTTGAGGATAGTGAGTGATTAGTCCCCGACAAAACTCAGACGAAAATCTCCAGGCGTTTCCATGCATGAATTGCACACACAGAGTAGATGGACCAACTAGCGTGAATCATTGTTTGTATTATTATGTAATTTACCTTCTGCCAAGGTGCAGTGCACACCTCATTCCGGCACTGGTATAGAACGAACATAAGAGTAGTGGTCCCTCTGCAGCGCCGGCATGTGCCAGATGGAAGTACTGGCACTGTAGCGGCAACCGGCACTACTCCGCATACTGCCAATACTGTTTTTTTCATGTGTGCCAAGCAATTTTACAGACACTATAGCGGTCAACCAGCACTACTCAACCGGCACTATAGAGGGACCACTACTGTACTCGTGTCCCTTTTCGGCGGTGTTATTACCAACGCGAAAGCTAACAAAACAATACACCGAATACCACCACTTTCACCCAATTTCACAGGCACTATAGCGGTCAACCAGCATTACTCAACCGGCACTATAGAGGGAACACTACTGTACTCGTGTCCCTTTTCGGCGGCGTTATTAACAACGCGAAAGCTAACAAAACAATACACCGAACACCACCACTTTCACCCAATCCCTTCTCCTTCCCTGCGTATGCTCACAAGTATCACATCAAAAGGGCCAACCCGCATGAATACCGCTACTCTTCGTCCTCCCCCCCCCGTGAGTAGGCCACAAAAAATCGATCAATCCAACAAAACAAAACAAAAAGACAACCAAAACACCTTAGAAAAAAAAATGGACGACAACATGCAAACAAAACAAGAGACAACCAAACTGCCCCGTCGCCTCAAAAACTGACATACTGTATACCGGTAGTTACTAATAGTGACCTGCCCTACTGCACTGCTCGCCCTCGCCTTAACAACGCCTCCTTACGCTTCGCCAAGCGCAATGCTCAGCTGGAAGGAAAAACACAAACTGACCTCCCCCAAAGCAAGCGGGTCCCATCACGGCCACTTATCATACTACTATGACCACGCTAAGTCACTTTGCGACTTCCCACACACAAATGAAAAAACGTTCTCCTTGCGACTTCCCACACTTGATATGAGAAAAACTGAAGGGTAACAGTATTCGTTAAAAGGCTGGCTTTCTTTCACGCGACACCCGCTCCACCCCCCCCCCATCGTCTATACTTATGCGTAGACTAGCCCAGGAAAAAAAACGGATATTGTTGAGAAAATACCGAGAGCTCTGCTCTCCTGCTATATCACGAAACGGCTACCTACTCGTATCCACTATATATCATTTCTGAGAGAACTCAATCACGATTTACATCACGGCGGCAGTGTATCGTATGCAGGTTTAGATTTCTGTTTAGACTTGTGCGTATTCCAAACGGCAAAACACAAAAAAATCCTCCCGTCCAACCTTTAACCGTAACATTCCTGCGTCATAGCACTCGTACAAACTTCGACTTTTTGTCCCGCTAGCGTTACGTCTAGTTTAACGCGTGTGCGTCACATGTCTAAGCTGCCTATCACGTACAATCTGCGGGGAGGAAGACACACATAGATTTGTCATATAGTTGTGTCAAGCTTGCAAGTTTACGCACAGCCGCCGTGATTACGTGATAGCGTGGTTACGGCTGGCACCGGGGGGTTTCGTCGCGAGCAAACACATCCGGGCATGACTCCGACTGGGGTCGGTGTCGATTATCGATGGCCATTATCGGTGTGGATTGTTATTATTCGATGTCAATTGTTGCCGCCCGCCATTGGAGCAATTCGAAGCAGGTTGTTTGGTTTTTTTGTCCAACGTTGAGGATGGCCGCCAGAGGAGGAGGTCATGGTCCGTGAAGGTACACAGTGTAGCAAGAAGAGAAAGGCGGTGGGCGACAAGGAAAAAGGGATATGCGGGATGTCGTTAGCGATGATAGCGTTAGAAATGTCATGTCTGTCAATCCTAGCATACCACACGGAGTATATGCAAACCGACCCGTGCGTCGTGCAAGCAGGCAAACACGGCATATAGTATATGGGCGACTAAATCCAGCGGGAGGAAGAGCATTGTTTTTCACTTTTCACACACAAGCCCGGCAAGATTATCTTTTACTGCTCCCGTCTCGACTGGAATAGGAACCGTTCCGACGAGAAGAGTAAGTTTTGGTTTGTTTTCGTCCCATCTATTATCTGTGTCCTACTTTCTCCGACTCCCTCCCTTTCCGAAACTCAGATCCCGGGTCACAGAGCAGCCGCCCTCCTCCCCCTCTCCACTACGGCGGTGCATGCCTTCATTGTTATTGCGAGAAGAGTTCGGCATTATCTTTTCCTCGTCGACCCGCATCGAACTGTGCACACACAAGCAACGCGCTTTCCGCGTCAATTTTAGCAAAATAAAAAGTCCGTCGCCGGGGCTCGAGCTCACGAAATCGACGATAATAATTATTGATAGTATTTTTACTACTAGACCATCGTCAGCGTAGTGTATGAATGTCTGCCTGGTATAAATAGACGGTGCAGAGGGTGGGTAATCATGTGTTTTCGCTATTTTCTTCTGGGGGGCATGCAGCGTAGTGCTTTCATTGAAGCAACACCCACATCAATACCCACACCTCGCAGCACCACACGCCGAAACAAAAATAAAAGATAACCTTGGCGAGAAGGAAGGTTGTCTTACCGCATCGTTGTCGGTGTAGGTGACGTTGCTGGACGTGACCAACGAGCCCCCAGTGTCGATATTTACGGCTCCCCCCTGCAAGCGAAGCCAAGTTGGAAGTTGTACAAACCCAATGTTTAATGTACGGAAGGGAGCAAAAAAAAGAAGAAGGAAGAAGGGAGCAAAACGAAAGGCAGAAGGGAGAACAAAAATAATAGGAGCGGAGGAAAGAAGAAAGAGAGGGTCACAAAGCAGTACGGCTATCTATTGCTCGCGAAACCACAACGTTAAGAGTCTGGGAGGTTATCGAGCCCACTTTACGCTAGCTTTTCAAGATATGAATAGCTTTTCAAGGTATAAATCACTTTACGGTCTTCGTCGAGGAAATGATCGGCTAGACATAAGCGACACAAGCCGCGCGAAGCAACTTGCCATATCGACGGGCTGGACCAGTTTTCTGCGTGATAGAAACCTGGTGCACAGCAACATTCTACACAAAACCGAGTGAGACAGTCAGGAGTGTCACGAGATGCCGATACACAACCTAGAGTAAAGCAACGCAACGAACACTCCAACCTCAAGAGGATTTTTTTCCGAAAGAAGAAGTAAGCCTATAAAATACCAGCAGGTGTATAATAACTGCAATGTTGCACTCGCAGTGACAGCAATGCACTTACAGTGATCACTCATAGTAGTGACCACTCACAGTAATGACCACTCACAGCAGTGATCACTTGCAGTGACTATGACAACTTACAGTGACAGCGGAGCCTTCGCGGAAGTTGACTTCGCCGGCAATGGAAACCATTCCGCTCGTGTAGATGTGGCCTCCATCCGCCCTGTCGATTCCCTAGGTTTTCAAGCATAGGAAGGCGTGTTTCGTTCCTCGGTAATTTGTGGTGAGGGGTGGGGCACGGGGTTCATTTAACTTGCGGGTTTCGAGAGTCGTAACGTGACAAAAGTTTAACCAGTCTCGACGCAACCCGTTAGCCTAGCTAAAAACCGCGCGACTAACTATAATCACTACCCAACTAGTTAACTCACAGCACAAATGGTAACATCATTTAACATCATTACCATGATAGCAAGCAAGAAGCGCGTTTGGCTATGTTCTTGTTCTAGCTTTTTCTCACCGAGGCCTGGTTGCTCCTGATAAAGCCAGCACTTTCCAGGGTAGTGGTGCCCAGGTTGTACAGAGCGCCACCGCTGGCGCCAGTGTTGTATTGCATGATCGCTCTGCGCTCAAAGACGGTGGATGAGCCCAAGCCGGTGTAGATTGCCCCACCATACCCACCGTTTTCGTCGCCGTTCTCTGCAAAACATAGAATGTTCAATAGGCAAATACACAAATAAGAAATACATACACAAATAAGAACGCGAGGCTTGGGGAACGCTAAGAACTTTGGATTTACAAATCGTGCTCAGCGGCGAGCGCTGTATTTAACCCCATATGATATGATAGCCTATGCTCAAGGTTGCCTAAGGCTGATTTGATCGCCCTGCGCTCCAAGACGGTGGATGACCCCAATCCGGTGGAGATTGCCCCACTCACCCTTGGCAATATTGAGTGACAAGTAGCTAGCCCTCTTGAAGGCAACGTAACCGTTGTTGAAAATGGCACCGCCCTGACCCCCGCTCTCCGCTTCATTTTGGGTGAAGTATGAGTAGTCGTTGAATGCCACTTCTCCTCGAGAGGCCACGCACAGGCCACCCCCATCACCCGCGTCTTCATCCCCGTCTCTCAGTACCTTGTTGCCCGTGAACTCGGCCTCGTATGTGAACTCTACCTGTTGTCCATCGACAAAGTATCACGTGTACGCATCATACATAGAATAGAACGGGTAGGGGAAGGGAAATTGGGAAATGGTTGGCAGAGAGTCATAGGAGAGATACTATTATACTGCTTTACGGAAGGACGTTCGATTTATATCGGAACGGCATCTACGCTACGTTATCGGAGGGCAAAAAATAAATAAATAATAATAACAATAATAATAGCAATAATAATCATAACAATACAGTAACAATAACAATAACAATATTACTGAAAATAATAATAATAATAATAATAATAATAATAATAAATAATGACAACATGAAGGGCAGAGAAACGCCAACGGTAGTCATGCAAGGAAACTAAATACAAGAATACAACAATACTACTGTGATAGGAAGAGCGGCATGCACAAGTACCAATATCACTATGCTGCCTGCGCGTGTGTGCTACAGCTCCTTGCGTAGCAGTTCGGACATATATATATACTGTTGTAGTAGTAGTAGTAGGAGTACTTGTAGCATCTCCTACCCCAACGGCCCGGGCTGCTTGGTGTCGTCGTGTCGTCGTCGATGCTGTAATTGTCAGTTTGTTTCCACGTGCGTTCCCTCTTAATTAAGTCCCAAAGGCTATATTATGGGGGGACCACAGTAATCTAGTAATGAGGACCAAATATGGTTGGTAAAAACAGTGGTATATATAGGTTTTTGTGTGTATCGTAGGTCCTGATTACTATGATCCTCCGTAAATAGTGTTCCCACCTAACTAACCTTGTTGCTACGGCAAAAATTATCCGACACGAAGTTCAAGTAGTTCAAGTAGTTCGCTACGCTCTTGTTATGGTATCGCCCTGGAAGCCTGACTAAGGTTGGTACTACCAGGAGCTAAGATATTGGATACCGAGATAAAAAGGGTTTCCACATGCCCTTGTGGGCATGTGCGTATAGGGAAACCAGGGGATATGGGATGATACGAAAAGGGTTTTGCCTCGCACACAGCGATCAGTCGTGGTCTTCGCCGTTGTCATGCTCCCGTCCGTGGCCTAAGGAATAATACAAACGAAGTACAGAGGAATATACAAGTGAGTGGCATCGTGGGACCTGCTTAGTAGAGGGACCAGCTGGGAGTTACCCGTACCAGGGTACCTAGCCATGTCAAACTCTGAAGTAGAGTGAGAGTTCTCACATTTCCACCGGCGTAGATCGCACCCCCCGAGTAGCCCGCGGCGACGGAGTTATCTTCGAAGGCTATGGGCACCATGAACGTCGCGGATGAACCGCTTTCCACGTAGAAAACACCGCCGTCAGTCCCCTGTACGTACACACATATATACCATGACACATACGATGACACAAACCACGACATACGCACGAACGGAAGCGAGAAAACACGACCAAAAAAAAAACGTTGGATCCCGGATTTCCTTTTATATGCGGTTGGCATGATTGGAACAAGCGCTTTACACATTCTCAGATGGCCAATTGAAAATAGTACCAGGTAGGTATCGGTCAGTACTACAAATACTGATACTGCACTGTACATGAACGCATATCTAACCCTAATTCCAAGCAATACGTCGCCCTAAATGGGTTAATCCTTATACAGTAGGGTTCCCTCAGTAGTGCCGGTATACGCCGGTAAAAAAAACCGGCTCTACTGCGGCAACCGGCACTACTACGACTGCTGTACTACTCCAAAAATGATCCGACTATAAATCCCCCAAAAAATGTCTCCCCCCAAAAGGAGTTGACGTTGGCTCGTGCAGAAGCGGCTCCTATCCACAAAGTGAACTTAACCCTCTTAGCAGCCACTCGGAAACCGAAAAAAATAACCACCTACTATTAATACGACCATGTCAAAAGAGCCCGGACTCTTTGGGCCCACCACAGCAGACATTTACATCACGTTTCAAAGCTTTGGCGTGGTAAACGGGGCATTCAAAGTCCACTCAAAGAGCATGCCTCTGAAACCGAGTAGCACAAAATAAATTTGGGCCCACTTCATGGGTTAGGGTTAGCGTTCTGGTTTCATAGTGCTAAGAGGGTTAACGACGCAAGCTACAGAGGGGGTTGGTTCACCAGAACGTTTTTGTCGTTTTTTCTGAAGCTCCTCACTTGGGGAGAGCTCTATAACCTCACACAAAAAAAAAAAAAAATGAGAAGGACGAAAGTGCGACCCGAAGAGCCTACTCTGTTACAGTAGCTATATCACGAACACTGCTGTTGTAAAACACAAATATTTTACGGAGGACCATAGTAAGCAGGACCTACGATACACACAAAAACCTATATATTCCCCTATTTTTACCAACTACATTTGGTCCTAATTACTATGTACCCCCGTAATAGTATTTATTCGAAGGATATTTGGCAGCTGCTCAGTTCAGGAGTCGGATTATTTTTTCTTCATGAATAAAAAAGTGCTATATACGCGTCCTTACCACGCCAGTGACCCCGGTGAAAGTGGCTGTACCCTATGAACTCCTCCACTGCGAGGTTAAGGGCGAAGTTAGCCAATCCCATGCCCGCCTAGGTATATAGCGAAAAATGGGGTTAAAACACAAAAGATACTCGAACGATTCTGGATACTCGTAGTTCGTTCCTCCAACGCCCCTCAATCCGAGACGTTTTTTTGTCAAAAAAGTACCATGTACAGAGCAATATCCCTACAATGGTAGCAAGTCCTTACCACGTCAGTGGTCCCGTAGAACGTGGAGATACCCATGATCTCCTCCACCGCGAGGTTCAGGGTAAAGTTAGCCCCGCCAGTGATATCGAAACGGATGTTGTTGAAGACGACGATGTCGTTGTCTGAGGTTACGCGGTACTCGTAAGGACCGTCCACTTTGACCGTCGTCACCTGTCACCAATAGGACAAATCGGACGAGGAATGTGATAAATGTGAAAGAGAATGTGCGCGATACCCTAAGACCGGGATTATTGATGTCAAAAACATAAAACATAAAACATATGCTTCGCACCTGGTATGGATTTCATGCTGCCGACTGCCCCAATATGATCACATACCTGGTACCAGGCAGTCTAGACTATACAATTAGGGCTAGTAATTACCATGGTAGTAATTATTGCTGTTCTTATTCTTATTCTTATCATTATCATTATCATTATTATTATTATTATTATGTTTGCCATCCTCCACAATTGGACGCGAGTCGACGAGGGAAGAAAGTGCTGAATTCTTCTCGCGATAAAAATTGAGGCGTGTACCGTCGTGGGGAGGGGGGAGAAGAGCCTGCTTATAGTGGCCCTGGATCTGAGCTCCGACTAGGGAGGGAGAAGGAGAAAGAAAACATGCAAAGATAACAGATGGGATGAGCCAAAAAAAAAAAAAAATGTGCAGAATGAGATTCAACGTCGGTCACTCAACATTGAGCAAAATTAATCAACCTTCCCAGAAAGTAGAAGAAAACCAAGAGAGACCCAGAAAATAGGAAAGCTATGCACAAACCTGATGATAATAATACCTCCCTTCTGTACCTGCTTCCGGCTTAGCATCGCTTAGTATCGCTCGAATCCAATCATTATTACTGATATGTTTGTTATCCGCCAATGTGCAGCGTCAGCTTCAATCAACTTCAACACCCATCACTCATAAAACATTCCCAGAAAGAAGAAATTAACGTTTTTACCGGGTTTTTTTTGCCATTCGACATTGGGCAGCATGACCTTCAATTTTCAAGGTCGATCACGCACAAACATTCTCAGAAAGAATAAGAATGGAAAACCAAGGGAGAACGGAGACAAAATATCATTAAAACCCCTTCTAGGATCCAGGCACAGTCAGTCACACAGTCAGTTAGTCAGTCACCTAAACCGCGACAAAAACGCGCTCATATCAGCCTTAATAGGAAGAGCGTGCCTTAAGCAAAAAATGCACAACAATGATGCTGCGCGTGCCGAACGCATCCCTTTTATCGCACCCCCCCTCCCAGCAGCCACAGACGGCGGAACAGGTAGGGCATAAGATAAGTAAAAAAATTCTATGTAATATACCTGGTATGGAAAAAACGTAATTAATGAGCGCCCAAATGTTGGAGGCGTCTCTGTTAGGAGTAGGAGCGGTGCTCCGTCTCGAAAGGGATGCGTGGTGAATGGCCAAATGACTAAGGCAGGCAACAAATGAGTACGCACCCGCTCCCCCCCCCCCCCTCCCAGCAGCCCGGGCTTGTTCGTTTGGCCAGTGCTGCAATCTTCAATAATTTATCGCACTTTCCGCCCTTTCCTTTTTTTTTTCAATCTCACTTTTTTACTTTCCAGCTTCTGGACAAGCCGCGGTCACAGGTGTCGTCCCTTCTCCCCCCCCGGTGCGTGCCTTCATTTTTATCGCGCAGAGGGTTCAGCACTCCCAACGCTCGTCGATTTTCATCGTTTTTTTTATAACTCACGCTCTCGCGCTTTCCGCAAGTCCCATCAACTACCAGTATTGAAATCCTGATGGGGAAGTCCTGTTGACTATTGAAGTCTTAAGGGAGAAGCGCGAGACCAAAAACACACCCCTTTTTTTACCATTTCGGATAGCCCGAAAAGTTGTTGTAATAATTAGATCCCTACCCCCCGTTTGACTCAAAAAGGCGGGGGTATGGGGGTATATAGCCCCTTCTGGAAAGAGGCCTAGAGACAGCTTCATAGTGAATCTTTACGGGGGGTTTGGGCGTGGCGCCTAAAGTCGACCACCCGACCCGAACCCTAACCCTAGCCCTAACCCGAATGCTATGGGGTGACCTGTGCTTGGATGCTGTGGCTTGTGAAGGCTCTAGGTTGACTCGGCAGGCTTGGAAGCTGTGCTTTGAAAAACTCTTAGGTTGATTCGGTCGAATTGGGATGCTGTGGTGTGTAGAGAGACCCTATTAATAAGTTGGTTGAGCCGCTTCTAAGATTACCCTTGGCCAGCCAGAATGTGTAAAGAGATACCGTAGGAAGATCCAATATCCGTATGCCTTTACTACTGCCCTTTTGACCTTTCACCCTTACTTAATAGATTATTTTCCACTAAATTTCAGCTTGGCTTTCTCATAAACGGCTCTCGAATTCATCATTTTCCACTACTGCTACGGTAAGACTCAGTCTGGCTTACATTTATTTCTTACCATTAATAATAAAATACCAGCAGACGGTACATTATGTATACAGGTTGACCACTCCATGCTCCTCCGATGCCTCGGCTGGCGGAAACGGAAGCGCGACGACCACACCCTCTCGTACGCCAACGCG
>JAYJMJ010268082.1:0-13327 GCA_036873875.1 Laminaria ephemera | reverse complement strand
CTTCCGTGGTACCGCAAGCCTTGTATGTTTCTGCTGTGTCCCGCAATTTAATTGAGAAAAATCAACATCAATTTTTTCCACTGTTCATCGAGTTCCATCTAAGTTCACCATCATATTGTCGTTCATCTCTGAGTGTAACCATGATCCTGGGTCGGCCTCTACTCGCAACGCTCATTTTAATATGTTGTTTAGTTGCTGCTTTGGCATACTTGAAGTACTTGATCTTTCGAATCGAGGTCGTCGGTCCGACCATAAGCCTTGGTGTGATCCCTATCAACAGTTCATTGCACGTCCGCGACACGGCGCTGTCGCCTAATGTTTTCGTCTAAACGGTGTATGTGTTCAATTGTATTCTTACACGGCGAGGTTTCTTGTCGTTTTACTTCATCGCCTTTCAGACGAAATTCTCCTGTTTCCTCACAATACAAGCGATTATATGAATATCATGCAGCATTCAATATTAATGTCTCACTCCTACGTTTCTATGCCATTAGTGCTGGTACAGCAAAGGTCGTGCTCCTCGACAAGGTTGGGCATGGAGTGATTACAAACAAGGATACGGTTAGGGCTACGGTTACGATTAAGAACAAGGCATGCTGGTGTAGGGTTGGCACTTGTTTTTATCCCACCTTCTCACTTGAGGAACACTTTACCCCTCCACAAAAAACTGGCGTTGAGGGAGAAATATGCGTTGCCCGTTGAAGAATCCCATTGTCTGGGTATACGACGAATAGCAGAGTAAAACACAAATGATATCCTAACGATGTTGGCTAGTTCTTCGATCGCGGAGCACCGGCAGTTAGAAACGGAATGGCCAACAAAATACTACCCCTGCCGCAGCAGGTGCCCAACGCATTTGACGGGATATGAACATTTTGCCTATACGAAGTCGTATGTAAGTATCCCGAGCAGCGTCAGCGACACTTGCGCTTGTAACCGGTCCCGGGAAAATTTTTCGTTCAAGTTGCTATACTTTGTTCAGATTTTCGTGCGTGGCGGCCCACCGGATGCCGCCCACCGCGTAGTGGATGCCCGAGGCAACCGCTTTCGACATATGCCTGAATAAATGCCGAATAACCACTTCACCAACTGCGTTTAGACGCCTAAGACATTTGTTTTGCGTTTCATCCGTGAATGTATGCGCGAGCACCATTTTACCAGGTGTGGTCAAACCGCTACAACGACTGTTTCCCGTACTACGAAGGTTTCCCCTACTACGACATAATAACCTCCCTAACACATTTATCTCGCCTACGACGAAAACGACACGCTTACTCCGACCCGAACGTTGCGCCGGCGCAACAAAGCAAGAGCTAGTTAACACCCTGGTGTAAACACCGACAGGACATCACACTACCTTTGGAAGTTTGGGAGCACATTTTAAACCTTGGCTCAACGAACGATACTAACGATACTATCTCAACTGTAAAGGACGAGATTTGCGACGATCATTACTACTACACAATATTAGCGAGGTTCTCGCATGTGGCTTATGGTACAGATATTGAATCACGCTAGACAAATCAAGACAAAAATACTTGCAATCGGTCTTGTCCAATTGGTAGCTTGAGCTTCAGCGCCGCAGAAAATGTGAAAGAAGTGGCGCTCCACGGCCAGCGTTGTTGATTACCGGCTGTCTCAAAGAAGATACGATATGCTGAGGGGAATATGAGAATGCCCGTTTTTCCCGATCGATCACAAGTTAACAAAAGAAAACGCAGTTCCTGCAAAATGCGACGCGACAGCCATACGGTTAAGATACTAGCAACCATTCAGCCTCCGGTGAGCTCGAACGATTAATCGAGGCTCCACCGTAAATGAAACCCCAAGAGTCAGATTCAACATTGTGAGCACTGCCAATCGGACAGCTACATTTAGCGGCTGTGTTCTACGACCAACATCATATCACTATGTTACCGACAAGGTATTGAGAGGCTAGTAGCTAATACGGGTAAGATACTAGCAATCATTCAGCCTCCGCTGCGCTCGAACGATTTATCGAGGCTTCACGGTAAATGAAACCCCAAGAGTCTGATTCAACATTGTGAACACCGCCAATCGGACAGCATTATTTCGCGGCTGTGCTCTATGACCTACATCAGATCACTTGTTACCGACAAGATATTGAGAGGCTAGTCGCTACCGAGGCGTAGAGAAGTAGCAACACCCAATACGCACCACATGTCCAACGTTGCATGCCTGTTGCTGACATCGAGCTGTGGCACAATGTTCAGACACGGCACAACGCAAACTGGGATGGTCGGTAAGTATACAGGTGACACGAGCAACCACGAAAAAATATAAACTTCATTTTCGCGCGTTTCACATCGCTTGCCAAACAATCGACTTTGGGGCCCAGCAGTTACATGTACGCCACTATACTGCCAAAAAGATTGCAGAAGTTTCATTCCCGGACATTCGCCCTGCAGCGCGTCTGGCCGCTCTTCTATATGCCCTTCGCGCTCGTGAGGAAACCCTCAAAATATCTTTTGAAACGACTCGTTTCTTGGTGTTTGGTACGCATCATACTTCCGTGCTTGCTCCCGCATACTTCGTTTGATCACGCTTCGGAGTGAGTGTTTGTGCCTAGGGTCCGTGCCAACACCGTCGGTTGCCAAACTTTAAAGCCCATGTTGAGTCATGCTGCGGTTGCTCCTCGCTTGCTTGCTTTGTTACGGGTGAATGCGACTTCCAAAAACGCTCCGCATCAAGCAATAGGGACCCCTTCTATGATGGCTGAGGCCTGCTCGATGTAGGTTTTCTGTGC
Organism: Laminaria ephemera; assembly: GCA_036873875.1. Taxonomy (NCBI): domain Eukaryota; class Phaeophyceae; order Laminariales; family Laminariaceae; genus Laminaria; species Laminaria ephemera. The sequence goes on along the minus strand of JAYJMJ010268082.1, from coordinate 10,560 downwards.
GCCTCCGGCCAATCCATCAGGTTCGGCAACGTTTTGGTTCGACCAGTCAATACAACAAACATTGCAACGGGGTATCAACACGAGAGCGGGAACGGTCATCAGCGCATCAGCACAAACAGCAAACCAGGGGCCATACGCACAAAACCGGGCAGAACGGCAGAAGGCAGCCCAACAACAAGCAGCAGGTCAGCCGCTCCGCTCGTGTGATTGGTCGCTGATGGGACAGGCTTGCGGGGCTCCCTGCGGTGTTCTGCTGGCCTCTCGCGCTTCCTCCTGTGCGATTGCTTCTGCATGTCGACACAGTAACCAGCCTGTTTATTCTGTTTTTGCCTCAACTCAAACAAATTGTTTTCGGAGGGGCAGCAACAGCACAGACAGTAATACCGGGGAGGTTTATGTACGCGACAAGCACTACGCACCGCAGCAAGACATGGAGGAAGAGAGAAACTGCGAAACGCCAGCAGACGCCGATCGGTGGGCGCTGAAGGGACTTCAACCGAGACAGCAGTGCAAACCCTACTGGTAGTCCGCACTCGTAGGCGCGAGCGGTAGACCTTGCAAACTTTACAGCAAGAGCAACCGCAGCAGCAGCAGCAGCAACTAGCTGCAATCTGTCTGCGGCTTGCTGTCACACACAGCAAGATCGCTCAAGCCCAAGACACCGCTGCTGGTGCTGACGGTGCTGCTGAAGCTGGCGATTATGCTGATTCTTAGGTTTACGCTGGTACTATCACTGCTGCAGTTATGCAACTATTATCCTGAAAACAAATTGTACATAGCGTTTTTATTGATTTAGCCAGAAACCGGTATATGTATAGCGTTTGGAGCCATTTTACGGTACAGAGGAAGTCCGTCACTGATGGATGCCGCATTTTCTGTTTTGTCGTCACCCCAGTACTTCAGTATAGCAGTACGTCTTGGAATTACGCTAACGGCTAGAAGTAGGGCGGCAACAACAAACCAACAAACCGTCATAGCCCGTAGGGTATCGGAGCCTGGCTCGTGGAAACGGACTGGACCATGGTGATATTACAACAATAACACCAACAACAGACAGCAAAGAACCAAAAGTACCGTCCAACATCTACCAACGCACACAAGTTGCCGACAGTTACAAGTATATTGCTGCACGGTTCCTAGTGACAACTAAACTCTCATATTGTATTGCTTTGCACCTTGGGATCAATCCGAACGCCCCTGGCCCAAATGTTCGCTTGAGGGAGGCCGAATTTGAACCGAATGTAATTGGTCAGTATGACTTCGTCCCAGAGGAGTTTGCTGCAAGGTTTGCAATTTTTAAATTTTATTTTTGCTCATCCCATCTATTATTTTCGCACTTTTACTTTCTCCTTCTTTCTCCTTCTCCCTCCCTAGTAGTCGTAACTTAGATCCAGGGTCACTTAGCAGGTTCTACCCCCCCCTCCCCACTACGGTACGCGCCTTCAATTTTATCGCGAGAAGAATTCATCACTTTCTTCCCTCGTCGACTCGGATGGAATTGTGCTTACCCATGCTATAAAGCGCTCTAGGCAGTTAGTGTCTCAGAAAAAGATATCTCGATACCGAGATTCGAACCCGTGACTCCAACCTTAGTAGTCGTCGAGGTTAACCACTTTGACCACCGGGGTGACCGGGTTTGCAATACATATTCGGAATTATCGAAATAATGATATGTGTTTGGTGGCATGCCTGCATGCCATGCCCAGTTGTGATACCCTCTTCTCCTCGTGCGGATCGATTTTTATTCTGTGCAGCCTGGAGACATTGGGAGACTTCGGAGATCTTACACCAGTGGATTCCACGCGTTTGCGACAAACACTGCCTGGTCTGATGAATTTGGCTGAATTACCAGGAATGAAGAAGCTACTGTAGAGCTCATATGCCGATCATACCTCAACGGGGACCTGGCGCTCCGATTAAAAGCGGACGGTTTATTCCGAGAGCCCACCAGGTTCAAGGGCGAGGCCAACTTCAATTGGAGACACGGTTCGAGCATCGTTTACCACACGCTAGAGCCAGGGGACAAGTTGATGTTCTCGGACCAAGGGGAATTCGTCAGTCTAACGCGGCTTCCCTGTACTGGCGGTAACACGATGAGGGAAAACCACATTAAGAACGGAAGCCAGTTCGAATTCCGGTCGCAATTCGTCTCCCGCAGCTTGGCATTCTCTTTCTGCGTATTCTATGCGCAGAAGCAAAACAGCATGTTCAACAACAAAAACTTCGGCTTGGCACCTATCCTGGAGATCGATCTACCGAAGCTACCCTGTGACGAATTTGAAAAACGAGTATTTGACGGGACGCGACAGGGACGAGCGTACGACAACATATCCATGGTCGAACGATTCGCGGCTGATGCCGAAGAGGTAATTATCAACGTCGACGTTCCTCGTTCTGCAGTAAAGGCGGTATACAACTTAGACTACAACCTCCGGAAGGGAGAATCAGCCAAACAACACAACGAGCGGGCGTGTCACCTAGTGCGATTGCAAAAACATACTTCAAACTACGCGTTCGCGTGCAAGTCGTCTTTCGGGACGTGGGAGAAGCACTACATCAAGCTGAACCGGCAGAGGGGAGAAGATGGCGTCTCGCACCAACAGCGAATAGAAGACCAGGCCCGCGTGCCCGGGGAGAACGGAGAGATTGACAGGATATTAAGATATTCTTACTGTGCGCGAAAGCACCACTCCGGGGCAGCCCGTCGAGCAATGCGGGCGGTAGTGGTGGTGGTGGTGGTGGTGGTGACGACGTTCGCGGTCATGGAGGTGGTGGTGGTGGCGGTAACCGTCAAGATGGAAGCGGCCGTGGCCGTAGCAGGGGCAATGGAGCAGGTCGTGGCCTTGAAGGTGGAGGTGGCGGCGTAAATCGTGTAAAGCCGGAGGGACCCGAGCCGACATCCAAACGCAAAAAATCTGCGTACAGAAGCAAATATTGAATCTCCGTGTCGGTAGATACATACTTCTGATCTCCTTCGGCTATCGCGGGGGGCGGGGAAGGGGGGGGTACGGGTGGAGTTCCTCGCTAAAATGTTTATTACGGAGGACCATAGTAACCAGGACCCACGATGTACACAAAAAAATATATATCACGCTGTTTTTCTAACCATATTTGGTCCTGATTACTACAGTATGTTCCCCAGTAAAGCGTGTTTTGTTTGTAATTATCTGGTTCAGCCCTGACGGTCAGTTACCGGCGGGGTGATACATACCTGGCATACAATATTATAATGGAAGAGAGCAGCCCATGACCGCACATGCGTACACGGAACACACGACAATACAGTGCGCGTAATTAAGTAGTTCTGAGGGATTGGGGCGACTCTGATTGGACGTCCCTCGCATGTGCTGGGGGTTCATATATACCTGGTAACAAGTAGTGTTTGGTTTTGTTTCCGCCTGCAGGCGTTGGATTTTCATGTATTTCCGATCATTCGTAGCATTTAGAACCAACGTTTACAGTGGTGTTGAGTTCGGAACATGTCAGTAGCGACGAAAGCCCGTATGTAACATATTGGATTGTTTTGAATACGAGCCTGTTGTATGTTGTAGAGAGTCCGGCATGGTCGACTGTGTGCTCGAACCTAACAACGAGGACATCACGTTGTGTTTGCAGTACTTAGTACGCGGCATACCAATTCATGTCTCTATGTGAGGGAGGTCACCGGATCAGCATCTCTCTTGACTCTTTTGTCAACGCCGCGACAACTTCGGGGCTGTAGAGGGCGTAGAGTTGGGCAAAGCTAGTGGATATACTAGAAACATAGCTGGGTGGGAGCTCCAAGATTAATGTGTCAACATCCAGGCACACGTTCACGCAACGATAAACAAGGGGTGATGGCGGAATGTTGAAAACATGGGGGTAATATTCAACGAACAGATTATATGGCTAGAAGGCCCCTTCTCCTTATACCTGAAACACCTCTCGGTCATGAAATCAAAACACAAGTTTTTTCATACTTCGGGATACGAAATACACTGAGGATTAAATACACCCGTCCATTTTTCTTTGTGGATAAAGGGGGCGAATTTCTTGCTGGAGAGAAAATGATGGTAGGGGACCTTATATCCTGGTGCAAACTCAATATGTATGGGATCAAGTACAAGCGTTTACTACGCAACAAGAGCCGAAGGCTAATCCTTAACTGTTCAGACGTTACAACAAACTCTGGCTGTGTGGGAGACTTCATCGTTTAGTGGCCGCAGAACATGTGGTGGCCCTACACGTAGGGCATGCTCCAATAATAGGCTCGTAAAAATAAATTATCATATGTACGAAGCATCTGTTTCAACCTTCTCCCAGTCCACTTTAGATGTTTCGCGGCCATCACCGGTTTCGCCCGATCTAACGCGTCCAGACCATGCATTACTCAGAGGTGTTAACAAGGGATGATATGGTACTGTTCTTCTCGGGGCTTCGATGAGTTAAGTTTGGGCGTGCCACAGGTCAAGCTGGGTCTTGGGCCGCCACACCGCGCTCTCAGACATTCGCCCCAGGCCTCATTTGTTAAATACCGGCGATGTTGTCGCACGGAGACACCTCTCCATCCGCACTTTGCCCGCCCAACCCTGACGCGCAATGGTAGAAGCACCCCAGTGCCGAGGATGAAGTGGACCCGTGGCTTCCATCAAGACTCATTTGAAGTTCGACTGACACTGGAGGTAGGCAGGACACAAGGACAAACGAGTTTCCGTGCCACGACTCGCCAACCCCGACGATGTTTCACGCACACACACGTGTATCACAGGCGTTCATCATGAAGATAATAACATGTAGCTTTGAGGTTACGATTCACCGCCTTCCACAGCACGATACCTCCGATGCGTACATCGTCTTGCGCCTGTGGTACTCCAACATTGCCGTTAAGAATGCTGGCCAATACTAGCGAAACGAGCATCTTGTTCATTTATAGATGTATGCGTCCGAAGCCACTCCCTGCCACCAGTCGTCAAGCCGTTGTTATCCACGTTCTTTCTCCGCGACAGTTAATCTGGGCTTCCCCTACCTCCGGGAGGAGGTTTGTTTTCGTCTACAAACACATACGTATAAGTACCCAGTTCATTCACGTGCTTTCACGCTTGGACGGCTCGTCGGAAGTGTAGTGCCCGCTCTGAGTTTGATGTGGAACAAGATCAGGACTGGCTCGTAGGAACAAAACGCTGCCTATACTACCTCCGGGTGTGATTTGACAAACCAAATTCAAGGTGTACATAAACTAATACTTCGAAGTATGTGTTGAGTGATCGTTACGACCAGCCCAAGAAGGCCTTCTTGTTTAATGAACAAGTAGCAAGTGTAGAGTGGTCTGTAGTAATTTTGCCGCATTCGAAGCTTTTTTTCGTAAAACGAAGAACACCGCATTTCCAGCAAACAACCGAGATGCTGTACAGCTCATTCAGTTGCCTGTTGGGCATACAATCCACAACGACAACACACCAGCAGCGAGGTGGGGCTGGCCCCATCCGTGACTATTGTTTTGGTCTCTTTGATACAAGAAACATATAGGTTACAGTATGAAAACAACATGTTTTTCGCCGTTTCCATACAAAATACCACACACGTTTTTGCGGTTGCATGATGATTTTTGTTTTCTTTTCTCTTCGTTTCTTTTCTGCTGCTGCTGGTTTGCCAAGCGCTGACGAACTGGCAGTACTGCTGTGCCAAGCGTTGACGTACACCCAGTACTGGCTGCTGCTGCTTCCTTGTTGTTCTCACATTAACTTACACTAAGGTCCGTGGAAATAAGTACAGAAAAGCAGAAAGAAAAACGAAAGAAAATAAACCGAAGAAGGAAGATAATACGCATGTAAGAAGTTACGTAGACTCGCCATCAGCTGGAGGGGTGTAGCGAGGTAAAGGCAAACCACACAGCGCCACGAAATAACGAAGCGAGCGTCCGAAAAATAACAAAAAAAAACAAAGGGCAACCAACCGCCTATTACACGTAGTAAGTGAATACATACGTGAGCTCGCCAGCAGGGGGGTGTGGCGAAAAATATCAACCAGCCGACCGGCCGGCGCTGTCAATACGCATGTATGTGTATGAATGACCCATGGCAATTGAAAAAGAAAGATAGCAAAGAAAAGAAAAGCAAGGAAATAGACCAGAATAGCAGATCCTAGGAACTGACCTAGATAGGTATTGAGCACATAGAAGGCATCAAGTGTGCAAAAGGCACTGAGGGGAGAACACAGCAAGGCGAAGAAGGCCGGGCGACCTTACGCTAGCTACTTGCTGTTACTGCGACCTGACTAGCGGATACTACTGTAGTAAATACGATGATGTGCATTGCTGTCCGTACCAAGCTACACACGGAGGGCCTAGAGGGTCAGTAGGGGTCGAGCCGTCGGAGGCTCCCTTCTACATTCTTCTCGTGGGAAACGACGGCATTCAGCCGTTGTTTCTTAAGGTTTCCTTGATTTTGAAGCCGTTCATCATGCCGTCGTTTCATAAGGTTTCCTTGATTATGAAGCCGTTCCCAAAGGGTTCGGAATCCTAAAAACTCTGGGAATCCACTACCAGGTACATATTTCTAAGCGCGGCCAATGAGCGAAAGATAAATAAAGCTTGAACCACTGCTGCTGTCCACTGCCACGCATCATTGCTGTGCCTGTATATCACCCATACCACACGCATATTGCATACCAGTGCATTGTACGGCTCGAACACTCGTTTTGCGCATGTGCCGATCCGGGAATCGCTACATCCCGACAACCAGAGTTTCTACCCTTTAATCAGTATACTAAGTTCAAGATACGTACACCGAGGGCTCGGAATACAGGATACGGATACGGATAATCAGAGGAAAGGGAGTGCCGCCACTGTAAACCTACAACGAACAACACGGACTGGATCCACAGGTGAGTGATAGGAAGGCCACCCTTGGGTCGTCCATACAATGGTGAACCCTGAACGAGATATATATGTAGGTACGGCGGACGGGCTAGACTTGAAACCCGGCACGAAGGATCGTACGACAAAATAGTGGTAGTACGTACGATTTGAAAGCAGCGTATGATACGAGTACGCACTGTACGAACGCTACAAATACGAACGAGCACGTCTCTCGAAACAATCGTACATACTGTTCAGCATTGCTATACGCGCTCCGTGCACACTGTGCACCTGCATGCCGACAACCAATGCATGGGCGACCCGCATGCGCTGGGGGGGGATTCAAGCTTGCAACCAAACACGCCAAAGGGACGATACAAAGCAGTAAAAAAAGAAAAAAAGAAAAAATTAAAAACGTCAAAAATGATATACCAATTAGGCCTTTGACGAACCGTCACATAATATTCCGAAACCGTCAAGCCTCTATTGCACGTATCAGTTGAACTAAATATACAAATAAAATACTGGAAGAGTGGCAGTAATGAGGATTTTTCAGTCCGTGTGAAATATCCATCATAACTGCATTAGGTACGTAAGGCTGGTCGCCGGCACTCCCACACACCATTCTACTGCTGCAGTGGTGTCCTTCGTGCGTTGTTCGAGCATGTATAATAATGTACGAGCATCAGCAGTGTCAATTACCAGTATCATACTATTTCGGTCCGTCAGCTGTGAGGTCGACCGGTTGAGAGGCCAATACCTGGTACTCAACTTGACCATGTATGTGTGTTGAAGGGGGACGGACGAGGGACGTGCCTGACAAGGGACGTGCCTCGTAAGCAGCAGCAGCAGCAGCAGTAGTGTATATATCTCGATGCTGGTGTTCGGCGAGCTCGAGGAGAGGTAGGCTATGATACTCGTACTCCGTGGGTGCGCGACGTGCGTTGTTGGAGTAAGAATGTACGAGTATCGATGTCATGTATCATACTATTTCGATCCTTCAGCTGTGAGTTCGACCGATTGAGTAATCGATACCCAACTGTACCACATATATATGTGTCAAAAGGGAACACGGGACGTGCCTGACAAAGGACGTGCCTGGTACCCAGCAGCACCAGATTATGTATATCTCGATGCTATGGTTCAGCGAGCTCGAGGAGAGAAGGGCTATGATACTCGTACTCCGTGTGTGTGCTACGTGCGTTATTTTGGGTGTGCTGTGTGCGTTGTTCGAGTAAGAATGTTCGAGTATCAGTGTGTCCGTTATGTATCTACTCTTTCGATCCATCAGCTGTGAGTTTGACCGGTTGATTGGTCTATGCTCAACTTTACTATGTGTGTTTAAGGGGGTCGAGTGACGTGCCCGACAAGGGACGTGCCTACGCAGCAGCAGCAGTTTATATAGATCTTGATGCTGGTGTTCGGCGAGCTCGACGAGAGAAGGGCTATGATACTCGTACATGGTGGGTGTGCTACATGCGTTGTTCGAGTAATAATAATGTACCAGTATCAGTCTCATGTATCACATAATTTCGATCCGTCAGCTGTGAGTTCGACCGGTTGATTGAGTAGTCGATACTCAACTTTACCATCGGGAATGATCATAATAATAGAGTTTCCCCAATGCTTTTACAGTCAAACCTACGTCTCTACTTTTACATTGAAAGCTACGCCTTGCGGCACGTACAGCTGCGTACAGCAGTACGAGGTGTTTTTTCTTTTTTATGAAAAATATTTTTTGGAAAAAGCGAACAGGCAAACTGATTTTGAAAATTTCCACCGCTCGTTCCTGTTCGCACACAATAAGCCCCTCTTTGGCGAATGCCTCCCGTTATTTTTGGAAACCCACACCCGTCTTTTTGCTGGGTTCTAAATTAGATCATGCAAAGCGAGCTCGAAAACAGCCACTTAGGGCACCACTTCGGAACGGCCCCGCCACCCAAGGGCAGGGCCACCACGTGTCCCTAGCGACAGCTACCAAGGCCTAGCGACGCCAAACCTCCAGCAGTGGTTCCCTTGATTATCGGGCCTCTTGTAATCGACAAGCAACTGCTGCTGCTGCTGCTGCTCGGCATGTGCGAGGTACGAGACTGTTCTTACATGTGGCCTCTTGCAATTGGAGGAGTATATACCTCGTACTACTGCTGGCGACGTATTCGTATTATTGCTCTTGCCACACACGAACTAACGTGGGTTTGATTACATGATACTCTGTGTACCTGGCACCTGGTACTGGGTATCAAATTGATACGTATTCAAATTGACGCGATGGATATCATATGATACTTCGACGTATGAACATACCAGTTCGTTCATATATGCATCATACGGGTACGAGTACATGCCGTCGTATGCTTGCATGCCTACGTACATTATTTGCTGGTATGCATTCTCGTACACATAACGTAGTATACTGCACGGTCCAGCCGGCCCGGCAAGCGCCGAAACGACCAATGAGATCTATACCCAAATCGGACAGCAGTTGCCCGGGCACACCAGAGAGTCGGGATCAATTCAAGGCTCACAAAGATGATGGGATGGGAACTACCGGTACTCGCTACGCAAAGAGCAGTTAGTAAAAGTAGTAAAACAGTAGGATACGAAGTATGATACGATACGTATGTATCATGTATATCAATACAGAGTACCTTGCTGTACGTACGCAGCTCTCCCATGTACAAGGGATCCTGAGTCAATCAATACTCAATGTTTCGAAGTCGATCGCGGTCTTTAAAAACAAAACTAGTTGTGCACGTCGTGTTCGCCGCCGGGAAAAGCAAACGATGTGACGATGTCGTCCTCGCCGTACTGACGTGCCCACAGGCCGGAAACAGACCGTCCGGATTGATTATAGTGTGTACAAATAAGGGTGCGATACAGTCCCCGACGGTCTAGTGGGTTAACCTTCGTAACCATTAAGGTCAATATCGCGGGTTCGAGCTCCCCCGAGTGCATACTCGTACTCGTACGGGACTTTTTCTTGTGCTAAAAATTGGCTTGCGGAAAGCGCGAGAGCGTGAGTTAGAAAAAAATCGACGAAAATCGACGAGCGTTGGGAATGCTGAACCCTCTGGGCGATAAAAATGAAGACACGTACCGGGGGGGAGAAAGGACGACACCTGTGACCACGGCTTATCCAGAAGCTGGAAAGTAAAAGTGAGATTAAAAAAAAAAAAAAAAAACAGCACACAGACTTGAAGGTAATACCATGGGAGTAGTTCAGGTTCACATACTGGCGCTGCCGACTCCAAGTGTTGCGGAGGTTTGAGCTGCGGATACTCCCTGTATCCGGGGCTCTGTGCCGCTCATACTGCCAGTACTCGCAGTATTTCGGCTGTCAGTAGAGCATTCATATTTATGCTCTTAGACTATAGTAGTCATTACTCGCGGTCAAGCATAGTTTCGGCACCCGACTATTAACTAGGAAATCTGCGTACTCGGAGTACGATTTGTATACCGGGAGCATATCCACCCGCAATATTTCGGCCGTCAGTATCGCATTAAGGCCGCGGGGGATCTTAAACCACCCCCCATCCCCGGGTTTCCGGTTCCCTCTAATCTCTAGATATTGTTTTGGTGCAGTCAATTACGCCGCGTTCTTAATACGCTGCATATCGACCTTCAATTAGTGCTTGCCTCACAGAGAGTGGGTGTATATTATTAGTGTTGAATCCACAGCAGCTCGTGATGCTGTTCAGATCGGTCGCCCGCGCTTTTTCAACGGA
>JAYJMJ010268065.1:0-13328 GCA_036873875.1 Laminaria ephemera | reverse complement strand
TTTCTCGTTAGAAAGCTTTGGCAACTTTTTGGCAAGTTCTGGAAATTTTGACTTGCCAAAATAGCAAGTTTTTTGCTCGTATTTCATTCGGTCGTCAATAGCATTCCGTCCGGAGGCGCCGGCCAATCAAATTAATATAAAGTACGACAACAGAGTTAATTATTCTGACTTAGAAAAAAGTCGATCGGTGCCGTGCTCGTACATCCAACTTTTGGTGTTGGTTTCTGTATCCCCGCTGGAGATCTGGTGGTGTTTTTGTTGCGGGCGATCGGTGGTACAACCCTCAGTTAGTTGGACTACCGGCGGCAGCAGCTGTCGTTCATTTTTTATATTACCGCTGTAGCGATCCTGTAGACATCTTGGAGTACGAAGGTACTCGAAGTTGCATCAGCTTCCAGTAGTAGGTGCATATGGATGGCGAATCTTCCCGTAAGTAAGGTAGCTATTTACACAGTCTGGTTGGCTAAGGGTACAAGGAAATACTTTGTTAATAGGCTGATTTAGCCGGATCGAGATGCTGTGGCTTGGAAAGACTCAATAATCTGTTGGATAAGAAGCTTACAATATTATACAAGGTTTCCCTTGGGAGGCGTGTTATAATATTAACGAGGAGGGCGACGCAAGAAACAAGGCCCAAGTCAGACTGAGTGAATAATTGTGAATATATATATATATATGATATAATATGTTTTGTATTTTTGGTTCGTACAAGACACGGCGTTCATTATGTAGCGCTGAAGACCTGCTGTGTTCATAATGGGCGGGTGGTTACATAAAAAACACAAACTGTGAGTAGAAGAGCCGGCTCAAGCAATATAAAGCATCAAAATAGCACATCACACTTAGTTCCTGTTATAGGTAGCCCGCACAGCAACGGCAGCGAAGCAGCAGTGCCGAATATAATGTAAAAGGATACGAGTACAATACTCATACCGTTTTCGCCGATGGGGCGGGAACGTACTACTCCTATCAGTATAGCTGTCATATCGTACAACCACCTACGAACGTAGGTACAACAGCAACAAAGGAAGCCTGGCTAGGGCAAAGAACAGCAGCAGTCATAGGCACAGACGAAACGGAAAAGAGGCACAAAAAAAAACGACCAGCTCTTCTTGTATCTTGTATGATACGTCCAAACATTTGAAAAATATTAGCTGGTACAAACGAACTACTTGCATTCTATCATATATACAGACAGTCGATACAGTCGTGTCCCGCGGCCAGTACTATAGAGTAGAGGGACCCCTATTATAAAGTACGAGTATACTGGTAAAACACCAACAACACAAGGATTACACACACAGCAAACGAGCACCCAGTTACAGATACAATACTACAGCAGCAGAGCAACAGCAGCAGCGGCCAGAGCATAGAGGACCTCAGGATCTTTCGCCAAGCCCCCGTATTCTTCTCTGCCTGTGGTGCTGTCTTGCTCTATCGTCATGTCGAGTTTCGAAAGAAAAGTGTGAGCTTGCTCTACGTAACACCTGTTGGTACGTACGTTTGCAGGCACACACAGCTGTCAGTGATGACAGATGATTGTTGACGAAGTACGCTCTAGTTGTGTCGTGCGTACGTCACCTGAGATGCCGACGCTAGAAGCCCGCCTGCTGCGGGCTAGTCGTGATGTGCACCGTCCCCAGCTGTCAGCTACTGGCGCCAGAGAGCCAACCCACTTGGGCTAGCCGTAATAAAAACTTCAATTCAGCCAGCCTGCCTGCGCTTGTCGTAGCGGCCAGCAAACTCTAAACTATACTTGTGTTTATAATAGACAAGACCCGGGTCGGGATGCTGTGGCTTGGAAAGACTCAATAATCGGTTGGATAAGAAGCCAATTATATTATATATAATCGAAAGACATACAACCTAATGGAAAGGCATATAACCTATAATATTACAAGGTTCCCCTTCGGGATGTGGGTAACGTGAAATACCGGCGGTGCCGCAAGGCGAAAAGGGAGTCACAGCTAACACACGTAAAGCTGTTCTTGGCGGGAACGTGAGACACGGGTTGGCGTATCGCTCGAAGAAAAGAGTAGTAGTCAGCAGGAGTACCTTCTTAGTACTACTCATTCTTTGGAGCATCTCGGTGTGAGAGATACACCAGCGATCAAAGGGCTAGGCACACCAGCCATCAAGGGCTAGGTACAACATATATGACGTTCGACAGATGTGTACTGGTGCTGCTGCTGCTGTATGTTGCTGCTGCTGTACTGCTGCCGCTGCTGCTGCTGCTGCTGCTGAGAGAAAGAAAAAAAAACATAAACACAAATTGGACTGTTTGTAGCAGAGGGGGCGACTACAAAACGTGATTATCGAGCACAGCAACTAAGCTAGGTGCGATAGCAACCTCCAGGTAGAAGAATGGACGGTTGCCGTGAAAGGGATAAAGCGACATATTTATTCTGCTTCTGCTGTATGCTGCTTGCGCTGCTACTGCTGCTACTGCTGCTGATGCTGCTGAGAGGGAAAAAATATAAAAAACATAAAAATGGGAGATTTCACCACAACAACTAAGCTTGGTAGACAGATGGAGGGTTGTCGCCACGTGCTCGGTGTGAGGTGCAGCCGCCAAAGGGTAGGTGACGTATCGGTGTGAGGTGTACACCAGCCGAGGGCTAGGTACAACAGATATGATGTTCGACAGGTGTGTACTCGGTGTGAAGTGCAGCCGCCAAAGGGCTAGGTGACGTGCTGGGTGTGAGGTGTACGCCAGCCGAGGGCTAGGTACAACACGTACGACAGATGTGTACTGCTCCTGCTGCTGCTGTATGTTGCTGCTGCTGGGCTGTTGCTGCAAGCAAAAATCACAAAAACGGTTTAAGCAAAAATTGTAAAAAAAAACGGACAGCAAAATATTGAAAAAATAATCGGGTGTTCCAAGGCACCTGCTCGGAGGGTTGTCGCCACGTGCTCGGTGTGAGGTGCAGCCGCCAAAGGGCTAGGTGACATGCTCGGTGTGAGGTGTACACCAGCCGAGGGCAAGGTACAACATACATGACGTTCGACAGATGTGTACTCGGTGTGAGGTGCAGCCGTCAAAGGGCTAGGTGACGTGCTCGGTGTGAAGTGTACACCAGCCGAGCGCTAGGTACAACAGAAATGACGTTCGACAGATAGATGTGTACTGCTGCTGCTGCTTCTGTACGTCTCTGCTGCTGTGCTGCTGCTGCAAGCAAAAATCTCATAAAGGGTTAAAGCTGTATGTTGCTGCTGCTGTGCTGCTTCTGCAAGCAAAAATCTCAAAAATGGTTTAAGCAAAAATTGTAAAACAAAACGGACAACAGAAAATTGAAAAAAAAGTATGGTGTTCCCAGGCACCTGCTCGGCTCAGCGAGGAGGAACTCAATCCCTGGGTAAAAATAGCCAGCGCAGCGACGTTGAGTGCTCAGAGCACCGCCACGGAGCTCGGCCGGGATCCAGACATGCGTCGCAGTGTACCTACGGCCCCCTTGCTTGCGCCGCAGTCGAAAGCGCGAGCAAAAACCCTCGGCGGCCGGAGAACAGCAAGCCAAAAAAACCTTGCATATTTTATTTTATTAGTAATATAAGCCTCTTATCCAACCGATTATTGAGTCTTTCCAAGCCGCAGCGTCCCGATCCGGCCGAATCCACCTATTAACAAAGCATTTCCATGCACAGCAAGCATTCAAGCACATATCACCCCATGGCATAGCGTTCGAATTCGTACCTGGTATTTATTATGGATGGGGTTCGGGTCGGGCGGTTGACTTTCGCCTTTTCAGCCTTCCAGCTCCAAGTCTCTTCCTTGGGTTATTGTGCCAGGTTGTGCCGAGCTTTGGGTGGGATCATACCGAAACAAAGGCATTATTAAATAATATTTTTGCACGTACAAATAATCCGTTTGTGATAAGAATACAATATAATAGTACAGGACATACCGATATGATGGCACATTAAAAAAATTAGGGTTAGACGATCATCGGCGGCCGACTCGGAGTAAATAGTTTAAACTCCGGCTCAAGGGGGCAACTAAACTCAGGCTGTGAATACGCTTTTTTTTTTCATTTTTTTTTTTTTAGGGTGACATCGTCGTGAGAAACTTTCTTATGAGAGGGCCGGTACTATTGTATTTAGCATACCCCCCGTCCCTGTATGGGCCTCACGAGAAGTGGTGTAGGCAAAACCTCACTGTTGGTGCACCCCGGCAGCGCGAATTGTACGAATTCAAAAGCTAAGTAGATGTGACGTAGAGGTTGATTGCTCTTCCCTATCGCTTAACTAACGCAGCATGAGTACAGCATACCACATACCGGTGGTACGATTTTGTCTAGATAATTGGCGTGTAGGCCCAAAGCCACGACGCGTTTCAGGCTTGCATATTATGTACAGTTCGTACGGCGGGTACATAGTATCCACCAGCATTATACAAGAAGCGAGAGTACACGTTTACTATATTAATTGTATCCTTCTTAGTCTAAACTCTTTATCTATGCGCTCCTCGTCTGGTTTGGGTGAGCAGTGAGTATACGGTGCAGGTGCTGCTGTCGTTGTTGCTGTTGTTGTTGCTGCTGCTGCTGTTCTTCATTATAATGAACAATCTCTGCTTCTACCGAAGTAACCCTCATTTCTTGCAACACCCTCACTATGATCACTACGAGGGCAAGCCTTGTACATTATGGTTTTCCCGTGGAAATTGTTGGGGGCTTCCGTGGAAGCTTTGATCACTTTTATCACTTCCATAAAAGCTTCCATAACTTCTGTTTTTGTTTCCATGGAAGTAGGCTTGCATGGAAGTAGTGGAAGGTTCCATGGAAGTAGCGGAAGTAGTGGAAGCTTCCACGAACGCTGCCATGGAAGCTTCAACTACTGCCAGTTCGAGAACTGGTACGAATTTCGCGTTGACCAATACATGTCCGAGTAATAAATATTGCGTTGGTCTCTGAGCGAGGCGTTGATTCGGGATAAAAATGCGTCGGTGTGATCTGGGAGTGGTACAAATAATAAAGTTGCCATAAATGTCAGCTTCCTTCACCTATAAAGAAGTCAGTATTACCACCTTATGTTCGGGAGGTACCGCCATGGCGTTTTCCGTGTGGCGTGTTTCCGACCGCTAGAATATGCCAGGTATACACTAAAACTAGTTTAGGTTCAGCTACGTTTTATGTTTCGTACAGATTGATTTGCTTGAAAACCAGCAAAAGCACGAAGCATACCTTGGCACGTCCGAAGTGGCGCCTAAATTGACACGGCTAATTCCATTCCGTGGTTTCATTCCAGGTGCCATCTATGCCGACGAATCTACTCTCAACATCAAAGAGGTCGTCCTCGCCGGCAACTCAGCAACAGTTAACGGAGGTAGGGAAGAGTGAGGGTGACGGGACACAAGCGTGTAGAGAATATCCGGTACCTGGTATGTCGTAGCTCTCACTGATAGCTCGCACTGGTACATATTTGTAATTGTCGTCAGCCCTGCGCATAAGCGTCGAACCCGATGCAGTCGTGGGTTGATATGGGATATATGCACAGGTTTACGGCGGGATGCTGTGATCTGTCAAAGCGGCAATACTGTGGTCTGCTGTGCATGTTTGCTGTACTGCGGGTGTACTGCCGACCTGCGGCACTGCTGTGCTGGCACTGCTGTGCTGCTGAACTGTTGTAGTGGAGGTACTCCTGAACTGCTGTATTACTGGTACACGCTGTGGTACAGGCGTACTGCTGCTGTAAGTTCGTTTTGGGGTCGCTCTGTTGTCTGTTCTGTTCCCTAATCTTGACGGTTAGCCTCGAGATCGATCTGAGCCCGCTGTATCAGTGGTTCACCACCACCTTTCCCTACCGCTGTCTGACATCTTCAAGAAAGACTATGTTCCGGTGGTGTTGGGGTTGAAACACCAAAGCCCACGAGTAGTGCCCAAGGCTAAAAACAGCGCACACGAGGGCAAATAAAAAAGAGCGCGGGCCGTGCCGCTACCTTGGCATCTGATGTTGTTACTGCAGTTTGTTGTTGCTGTTGTTGCCGAGGATGGTGTGTTCATGGCACCCGGTTCTTCTGCTCCTCCTGCTGCTCCTCCTCCTCCTGCTCCTCCTGCTGTTGTCACTGCTGCTGCCGTGCTGCGAAAAACTATTGAAATAAGTGGTCACACAACTCGTCATCCGTACGAGTATTGAGCGTTCTCTTTGAGCCATTCTGGTTGTGGGACGGGAAAGGTAGATTCGTTTACGCTAGGGTGGAAGGGTGCCTATGTTGTTTCGGTCTTGCACGCACAGTGAATGTTTTTCTTGTTGAAGTTGCTGGACGCTTCCGTGGAAGCTTCTATCGCTTTTATCGCTTCCAATAAAGCTTCCATAACTTCCGTTTTTGCTTGTATGGAAGTAGTAAACGCTTCCATGGAAGTACTGAAAGTGGTGGCAGCTTCCACGAAAGTTTCCATGGAAGCCTCCACTACTTCCATGTTAGCTGCTTCATTGGAAACTTCCACTAATTCTATGGAAGTGTAACGCTTCAATGTACATACCTCCAAAATGGTATGGAAATAACAGATGACCCGTAGGACGATATCCCCCCAAGAGAACGAACGGTTCCTTAGGACAGGCCACGAAGGCTTTCATGGAAATGCTATATGCTTCCATGAAAGCCGTTTGCATAGGAGCGGTGGAAGCTTACACGGCAGTGGAACCTTATGCGCAACCTATGATAAAACCACCTGAAGCTTCCATTGGCGGTCTTTCTGCTTTCATGGAAGTACCGAAAACGTCCATGGAACTAGTTGTGGTAGGGATTACGGTTAGGGTTAGGGTTAGGCTTACACCTCTTTCGGGGAAGTTTCCACCCCTGTCATTGATGTTGCCACTACTATCAGTACTTACATGCAAGTATACAGTACTTCCATGTAACCTTCCAGTATGTACATTGAAACTTTCAGCGGAAAGAAGCTTACTTCCATGTATGCTTTCAGTACTCTCGTGATCACCATTTCCGTGGTCATTTCCAGTACTTCCATGGAAATTTCGATGGAAACTTCCATTTAAGCTTCCACCACTTCCATCGAAACCGACACAACTTTCATGGAAGCCGACACCACTCTCATGGAAGTTTCTACAGCCTTCATTGAAGATTCCAGATATAGCAGTATTTTCATGGAAGCTTCCAGTACTTCCTTGAAAACGTTCAGTAATTCCACGGACGCTTCCAGTACTTCCACGGAAGCTGTCAGTATTTTCATGGAAGCTTTCCGTACTCTCGTGGAAGCTTCCACCTCTTTCATGGAAGCTTCCGTGCACGTAGTTCAACGTCCATGTCCGTACATGGAAGCTTCAGCGTTCCATATGTCCGTACATGAAAGATGCCACGGAAGATTCTATGAAAGTTACCTCAAGCGGTATAAGTAGCTTCTGTGAGAGCTTCCATTTATTCCGCGGCAAATATCCACTACTCAGAGGAAGCTTGAGCAAACTTCATCGAAGTACACTAACTGAATCTTCCGTGAAAGTATACCTCACCTTCGTGGAAGCTTCCACGCAAGTTTGCATCCAGGCTTCTGTGAAAGCTTCCAGTACTTCCGTGGACGCTTCCCCAGAATGATCAACTAAACACATGGAAGCAGCTTCCGTCGAAGCTTCTTCAATATCCACGGAAAGTCCATGGAAGTCTCCACCACTTCCGTGGAAGCTTCGGTCGTGCCTTCCATGGACGCGTTCACTCAAATTTTCATGGTTACATTCACGGACGCTTCTACGCTCGACGCCTTCGCGCTGTCATGGAAGCTTGCATTACTTTCATGGAAGCTTTCACTACTTCCTTGAAAGCTTCCAGCACTTCCCATAGAAGCTCCATCACTTCGAGCTTGCAATACTTCCATAAACGATTCCATCGAGGTGTGGAAGCTCCCATGGAAGCTTCCATACATTTTCACCAGAAAAGTGAACAATGTACAAGACCCTATTTTTGTGCGCTATTCTAAAAGAGAACCTTGCTCAGGTTGTATTATAACAATGATATACGAAATTAAGTAGATCAAAGATGTATTTTTGTTGACCTCGGATTGACAAATTCTAATCTGCTGAGATGACCGTAGGGCGGGATATGTATACGATTTGTTTCCTCGGTTAGTTGACTGAATTGTTAGCAACTCGTGTTCTGTATATTTATCTAAAATTGAACGAAGAAAACACACCAACAGCAACCCGGAGAAGGTCGATCGAAATACTTCCTCACACCCCTATATTCAACGCCAGCGAACATAACCCCGCTCGTAGTACATCGTATACGGTCGAATTGTGCCCTATACACACATCCGAGGTTTACTGACAAGTCCAAAATGGCAGACAAAGACGAATCGAGATCTTAGGAATGTTGGTCACGATGGGGCCGTTTCATTCTGTCGGCCGTTTCGCTAGAGCCCCATTGGTAGAAGGCTTGACGTGCTTACTGTTATTACTGCCAGTACCGCTACACCTCCTGCTGCCACTCATGTTGCGTATATTTGAGCACCAGTAGTACAACTGCAGCCACTTCTACTACTCCTGAAATTGTTAGTATACTTCTACTACTACTGCTACTACTCCAATTCTGCTGGTACTAGTGCTACCACTATAGTACAACAACTACTACAGTAGTTCTACTCTGATTACCACTTTTGTCATTATACTACTGGTACTGCTGCTACTACTGTTTAATACATCAGGAGTCGTTGTAGACTCCTTCTCCCCACGATGTTATACGAATACCCGGTGCGAGTTTATCCACGGCATCTCGCACCCTCCTCCTATTCGGCGTCGCGGCATCGGCTGTTTTGGCCTTGTTTCCAGATCTGTAGGTTCATGAATTTCTTCGCGCCATTCTTAACGCCCTCGTCCCACCCGATCGACAATCTTGCTGCGGCTCATCCACATCGAGCACAGGACGCAACATACGTTGTGCACTGACGAGGTTATGATTGCAATGTGTAAAACTAGGTCCAAAATGCTTAGTGGGCGACATTGGTTTAGTCGTCTTTCGCTATGATGTAACACGGACATGGGAATAATCGCACGGGACTCGCACGTGTTGGTGGAGCATGAACGGGGTTGGGCGGAGGGGCGCCCGGTACAGTGTTTCCCAGCCATCGACATCGACTCCGCCCCACGCTGTGGTATGGGTTGCACTGAGATTTCCCCGCCTCGTCAATTGTTTTGTACACCGGCCACGCCGTGCCAGCACGATTTACGCACACACGTCCACGTCCTGTTCGTAATTGCGCCTAAAGAGCAGACCCGACAAGTTGTGGGTGCACGCAGGAGGGTGGCGTGAGCCCGTAAGCTACTCCACGGGACGCAATCCTTCGGAAGCCTTTGGTCGAACGAACTCATCTGAAGATTGTGAACGTATGAGTAAACCAGATAGAACCCGCGGACACTGGCTGTGAACTCTGTGGCAGCGGTTTACACGTAATCATGTTTTTCTCTTGTTCGGGTCGTGAGTCATCGGCCACACTGTCGGATTGTCGTACGTGATTGGGATATGATCCTTGGGTGGCGTGTGCTAGTAAGTACCGTAAGACACGGAGGAGACCACCATGGCTTCTTTGAACGTCCCGGGACCTCAAATGCGCCAAACCATTGCTAAGGGTAATGCTATGGTAGCGAGTAGACGCTTGGGCAGAATATTTTCCGACCATAACCCTACCCCTAACCCTCCATGCTGTAGTTCCTGTTCATTTCGCGATTTTAAAGTTTCAATTGCCCCGGCCCCCCCTCCCCTGCACACTGTTAAAAAACAAATATAAAATGCCCACGACGTCTACAGCCATCAGATGTTGTCCCCCTTAAAATACGGGTTGCATAGTTTCCGGGTGCCGAATAATTCGAGGTTAAACATCCCTACAACAACATATGTTAACCCTCGTGTGATAGGCTCAGAAACAACAACAGTAATAAATGGATACGATCGACTAATGCTCAAAACAAATGTATTTACCACCACGATCAATATAAACATCATCATGTACGTGACCCACATCATTCCTGTTTGGGTTCGCACCATTCGTGCAGTAGATGCTATCCATTACGCGATCTTACCATTGCAGTTAACCCCCCGCACACACCTCTAGTGATACTATATTTATATCTGGTATATCTTATGAGTTCCACAGCCGTCAGATTTTGTCCCTCTCAAAAGTGGTATCTAGTTTCCGTGCGCAGAACGATAAAAAATCGCTGATCGTCTTGGTGTTACCCTGCTGACCCTGGTACTAGCTATGAATAAGCGGAGTCAACGACCCATGTCCTTCATGAGGACATACACAACACGTAACACGCGCGAGCGGCGTATCTCACACAGCTTGCAAATAATGAATTTTGACGACGTCATTGATCCCACAGCTCTACGAGTAGCGTATGTTTTGTTATTAATAGAGACTACTCGTACTATTTCCTACAATGTCGAAACGCCCCCCTGTACCAACCACCGGGTCTTCACCGATCATGTAGAAAAACGCGACATGAAGAACGGAAGATATTTGTACTGATAGTTACAATGGTGTGTTTTCACTTATTCCGTCGTCTCTTTCTCTACGCCTGTCTTCGATGGCAGTTTTTCAATTGCTTACTGCGGTTACTACTGCAACAATCGCCACTACTATTGCTACTGCTACCACTGACAAGCACTTCATCTGAAACCAAAGAGGTGTTCAGTTCAAAATGTAGAGGTTTTTACTTGGCGCTGACAATGGCTGTATTGAAAGAACAAAGACAACCGTTCACCACAGATTTTTTCCAACGATGCTTTGAGAAAACATGAAACTTCGCGTTCGAATCGATTTGTATATTTTCTTTCGCTAAGTATAGCCCAAAAACAAAGATTGTTTATACAGATTCTAAATGAACATTATCATTCTGAAACATTACACCAACCCCGAAAAGCACGTTCCGGGTACGATATTATTTGAAATATGCACCCGGATGTCATCATTCATGCGATCACTATACAACGTGTTGTGGTGTTAAATGCTCGGTTTTTAAGGCGTCGATAGTTTTTTCGTTTTGTCACGTTTTGCTTTCTGGGCCGCCAAAAAAAAATAAAAGGAAAAAAACTTTCGACGGCATAAAAAAATAAAATTTTTCACCAAACCAAGTTGTACGATTATCTTATATAGACAGTTCTCCGGGAGCACGTTTTTGAATATCGTGTCCGTCTACAATGTGCTTTTCTGAGTTTGTGGCATTTTACATTTTGATGATGACCATTTAGAAACCTTACCGAAAAGGCCATATTAATCGGGCCCCACCAAAGGGAAATACGACTGACTGTCCACAATCGCCGAGAAGTCGAATTTTCGTCTTACTCAGGGCGGCATCGATGGCAAAAACGGCGGGTGGTTTGTTCTCTTTGTTCTTTAAATGATATAATTGGCAGCACTTCGAAGAATATAGACATTTTCAAATGTGCAACCGCGTAGTACTGCTGCAGCTAGTTCTAATACTGCTACTGGTACTACTGGTACTACAATTAGTACTACTTCTACTTCTACTTGCTGTGGGGGTGTTAATTGGAGGATGTTGTCTTTCCTTTCCTGGAAACTGTTTCACCTATATGTTTTTACGTGGCGTCACAAAAACTACGAAGAGACCAAAACGAACATCCCGATCAATCTCCGGTTGTTCCACGATTCGAATGGTCCACGAACATTTGAAAATGGTAAGAAACGCAACAATGTAACAATGAAGGGGTGCTCTACCAGCAACTAGAGGAACCATAAACCATTTGTAGAGGGTGAATTCGGCTAGAATCTGCCGACCAAGTATGTCTCTCCAATCTGCAAAAGCGATAAATAATTCGCTGGTCCAGCTGCGTTCGACAGGAACATTTTCGGCGGCGCCGGTCGCATCTCCGACCCCTTAAATCCGAATTCGGACACACTTTAAGTTTTAAGTCTCAAAGCGCCAGGAGTGTGTGGTGTTCTGTGCTCGGTCCTGCCAGAAACGCGTCGAAACACACTCGTCTACCGCCTCGCTAACGCCAGCAGAAAAAGTCGTTACCGCAGAATACCATTGGAATAATAGCATTTCCGGCAAGGCTGAGCACAGACCGTCACTCACTCCCGGCTCTGCGACACTTAAAAACCGAATTATTGTCCAGGATAACTATTTCTCGGGGTCTTAGACTGTGACAGATTCCGGAGTTAAAGATCCGACCGGCGCCGCTGAAAGCATTCCTGTCAAACGCAGCTGGACCAGCGACGTTATAGATTTTGTGCAGACTAGAGAGACAAGTCTCGTCGGTGGATCCAAGCTGAGAGAGTAGTCCACACAATTCCAAATGTGTGTGTGTTCTGCACGATAAAACTGACATGTCCACCCATCTACATCCAGCACAACCAGTGCCCGTGCTGATTCCCCCTAGAGAGACGAGCTCTGTGGTAACAAAATACAAGACAGAAATACACATTCCAAATTCTGCAAGGTGATTAGGTAATGCAATGCCAACCGCAATGAATACGAGGGCGCAACATTTGAAAGCCAGCACACCAGAATATGGTTGCATGGAAGAAAGAAGGGAATTATAGGATAGAAGAAAAAGAAAAAAGAAAAATCGAAAGAAAGTGTGAAGAAGGAACGCAGGGAGGAGAGAAAAGGTATTCAGGGCAAACAATAAATGAGTGAGACAAGACGGCACCACAAAAACAAAATCAAAGCAAAAATCAGTCACCCAGAAACTAGCAACAAGCAGATGACTCCACCCAACTAACGTCGAGAGGAAGCAACCATGGTGGGTTCCGAATGCACAAAATGTAGGAGTAGGAGCGTTGCCGCGTGTTCTATCATCTTCTCACTACTGGTGTTTCTGACGACAGTGAGTGGTGCCCATACCGCCATCATCGCCCGCGTGCCCATTACAAAACAAAAAACGAACCAAAAGAAAACAGCAAGCAAAAACACAGCAACAAAGCAGATGACACAACCCAGCTGGCGTCACGGCAGTACCTACACCGGGTTCCGAATGCCAACTACTATAGGGTTAGGAGCATTGCTGCCTGATATGTCCTCTACATACGGTATCTACGACAGCGGTGTCCATACCCACATCATCTCCTTCCTAGCCCCAAGGGTACCCAAACAGAAAACAGAATGGGCGAAGCAGAAGGGAAAAAAGGCACGAAGAAACGGACAAAATGAATGTAAGGCAAAACCGGTTCAGCAAGGGCCAGCATACCCGAGGTGGTAGTACCGTGGAGCAGGCAATCCAAACCGAAACACAGAACAAAACAAAAACAAAAACAAAAACCGAGGTAGGCCCAGAAGTGTGAAGGTACTTAGACAGGTTCTACCTGCTAGTCGGCCTGGTGCCTTGCTCCCCTGTCTGCCGTCTCCTACTTACTTTCTTCAACTTC
>JAYJMJ010268049.1:0-13329 GCA_036873875.1 Laminaria ephemera | reverse complement strand
GTGAGTAACGACGATGACCCAAGCAATAGGCTAACCTGCTAGGAGATGCTCTGTGTCCCCTACCCTGTCACCCCACACTACCGCCTGTCGTCGTTGCCATGTTCAACGCTGGATGATTTGCCACACCATACCGACCGGCTACTATCCTTGATATACACGGCAGATGTTGTACGTATGCATGCATGAACGCGTGGTTCGTTAGAGCGGCGCGAAAGCTTCGGGCGATCTTGTTGGAGAAGATAGATAGATAGATACTCGTAGTTGCGGAAAATAGGCTGCCATTTTACTTTCCCTTGCGCAGTGACTGACACCGATGGTAGTCTGCACATGACATAGATACCGGTGCACGAAATACGGTGGTAATACGTACCTGGTACCTGGTACGGTAAAATCGATCACCCTCTCCTCAACGTAAGCCACACTCGATTCGAGGAACGACGCGAATTGCGCTGGACCTATCCCTCGACCTCACCTATTATATGCTGAAGGTAGTTCGCCTTTAGGCCAAGTAGCTTTTGACCATTCGTGCATCGTGTCCCCACAGGCATCATTGAACGTGATCACGGCAGATGCGCGGAAGCAGAAATCTAAGTTGGATCATGTCGCACCCATTCCCCTCAGCAGCACGACTTTACACACTAGGGAACTCCCTAAATCCATCTTCTTGAAACTAAACTACCGCTCGAAACTACTTTCAAAGTGCATAGTAGACTAAAAATGTTGCGCAACAAATGCTACCACGAATATTTCCTTCTATACTCGATTTCCATATATTTCACCCGTTCACAGCTCACAGCTCACAGCTCACAGCTCCCAAGCTCCCAGGCGCCAGACTCCTAGGCTCCTCCTCCCAGCCATCATTCAAGGTTGCGTAACGATCAGGTAAGTCAACTGATGTTGCCGCTGGACTAGCTTCCTACCGAGCTGCCCGTCTTCAGGCCGTGGTTTGTGGGGGGTGTATATCGAGGCGCATCCCTTTTGATAATGCCTCTCAGGTATGTTGTAACGCCCTGGTACTGCTGTTGTACTGCTGTTGCGCCACTTTTAGCCGGTCTACCTGTCGGACTGAGTGTACCAGGAAGCCAACAGGCTGCACCAACGTCGCGATGTATCCCGCGGCTACCACTTCTTCTGCCAGAGGTTCATTCCGCATCGTCGCAGGTATGATAGAGCAACCGACACACACCTTATTTTCCTTGCCAAAAATGGCCAAAATACCCCCATGCTCCCATCCTGTCGATGTTCTTGTGAGTACCAGGTATAGACTACTCTGCTGTCCTTTGTAACTAACTGTACGTTCGGGCCGTACGTTCCACCATGAAGGTGGAATGCAATCCAACGAAGCACAGCCAGTTTGATGCACAGCAGTAGTGCCCCGTTCAGCTCTCTCCCGTATCGGGTTGCCTCACGCATCCCAGCCGGGGCGCTTTCCCGACGCTGTAGCTTTCGTTTGCGGTTCAATCCGACTTTTCAACACTTTTTTTATGGAATGCATGCCGGATTTTTCATTTTCAGCGTCGACAAGAAAGGGCAAGATCTGGACAGCCCAGGGCACCAGAAGCAGCAGCAGCAGCAGCAGCAGCAGCAGCAGCAGCAGCAGCAGTAGCAGCAGCAGCATCCGCAGAAGAAGCAGCAGCAGCAGCGGTGGCGTGGGACAGAGAGCTTGCGCCGCATGGTCCACCCATCACGCCATCGCGCGCTCCGCCCGCGACCGCGTCGCTAAACGTGCTTTGTGTACGAGTAGCAGCGTCAGCAGCAGGGGACCAGGAGGTGCAAGGGATGGGGGGGGTGCATCGCCAGCAGAGTTACTAGCTGCTGCTGCTGCTGCCGCTGCTGCTGCAGCTGCTGCGGTCCTCCTGTGTGTGCGCGAGTTTTCAAATGACGGGGAGGAGGGATTGTGCCTGTGCAAGCCTACGGTTACTGCCGAAGACAGGTGTGAGTTACTCTGTGTACACCGGTGCATGTATCATACGATACCAGGTACCAGTATGATGTAATGGTGTGACTGTGAATTTTTCTTCCTGACTGATCGCTGTCAAGTGTAAGACCATGTTCATTGTTACGCAACGCGTAACGCTTGCAGCGAGCAGCATACATACATACGGCGACGACTAGTTGCAACGCTGAGTACACCATAGTATCGGCTACTCAATCGCACTCACAGCTGATGACGTACTTGAACAAAAACAAAGTCTGGTATGTATTGCTGTACTTCGTACAGTGGGGGGGCGGTGTTAAGAAACGTCAATTTGGCGTCCAGGCTCAAAAGTCTTATTTTTCGTGCCCGCACCAGGTAATTCGTTATATTGCGTTTTCTTGTTTCTCTCGCCTAAATTCAAACGTTTTCCGTTTCTTTGTTTCTTATGTTTTTTACAAACTTTACAGCGTTTCTTGTTTCTTGTTTTTCTACTACGTACCGCGAGACCGCATCTCACGTCTGACGTTGTACAGGTCAGCCGCAACCGAAGAGTACTACCATACTACTTTCCTGGGGGGATACTATCTTGGGTTTCCCCGTCAATAACAATGCGCAGAACGTTGCAGCCCAGGCTGAAGCCGCTGCAGCCGGAACGTACTGTACCCCCCACGAGCTGCGGCGAAAAACAAACTAATACTGCTGTGGCAACTGAAAGTTATACCTCAAGCCTAACACACGTTGCACGTATATATATATGTTTGTATTGCATGGCAGCATAACACAACGCAGACCACCGCGGACCAACTTGCCCCCCTCTGAGCTGAAAGATCCGCGTTTGCGAACATTCGGAGTCAGCGTCCGTGCCGACCTCCTCTCACCCTCCTGTTGCCCTGCCTCTAGCAGCGCCCACGCCCCAACAGCGGCGCCCTCGTCGGTGCTGTACAACTCCAACGGCAACTTCAAGCTGCTCGTGCTTCCATAAGCATGGAACGCAACGCCGTAGTCATACTCACACCTAGAAATCTGGTGTGTGTGCTCTACGTGTAATTACCCCCCCCGAACCAGCCCAGTCCCAATCTCACAAGCATCCCACGCTTAACGAGCTGACAATTATTTGGGATTTTCGAATAATATGACAGCTTTTCTGAACGGTAACTGCTGTTGGAAGGTTGTGACTTTTTTGCCGTTTCTTATTACGTGCCGCCCTCCGGAACGGCCTCCTTTCTTATATTGGGTGGGCGTTGCACGCGGCTGTTTCTTGTATGACTGTTTCTCATCTTGGTGCCCAGTTTCAGCTTTCTTTCTTACACCCAAGTTCTTATTTTTTTCCGAAAGTTTGAGCCTTTCTTCATACGATCTTTCTTATATCCGGCCCCCCACTGTATTGCAAATATTACTCTGCGCACCCCGATGCCTCCCAACGTGTGCGTAGTCATAATATTTGTTGTGTTTTGTGTTGGGGAGGGCTTCAGGGACAGGGCTGAGGTTAGGGTTACGGGAGATATCTATATCATCCACCCCCACCCGGGACATAGGTTTCGAAGCCAGCAAACGCCGGAGATTCCTCCCATTTCCCCAACAATCTACCCCGATCCTTTCGAACCGCTCGAGCCGCCACCCACCGAGCTTCTTCCCGCTCCCCCACCCTTCTACCTCGGCCCTTGCAAGCCTCATCGAACCGACACCCACCACCACCCCCTCCGTTCGTGTCTCGCCTTTCGGCAACGGTGTACCCAAGACTGGCAAACCCCTTAGGCAGCAACAGTCGAGCTATTAGCCTGGCAGCTCCCTGTCCCCTTCCCACTTGACGCGTTTCCAATGACCCGTATTTCTCGTGTCTCCGCGTTTCCTGCTGAAAACTGCCATCTACCGTCCCCCTCCCTGCCCTCTTCCAACACGACGTGTTTCCATAGTACAGTAGAGATCCCTCTGCAGAGCCGGTTGAGTAGGGCCGGTTGCTCACTATAGTGCCTGCGAAATCGCTTGGCACGGATGAGAACAACCAGTAGTGTTGGCAAGCGGAGTAGTGCTGGTTGCCGCTACCGTGCCGATGTTTCCGGCTGGCACATATCGGCACTACACTGTAGCCACATTGCTCCTGTCTCCGTCGCCCCCGCCGAAGCTACCACTTACCGACGTCTCCCCCGACGCGACGCGGTTCCAAAGAGCCACTTTGCTCCGGTCTCTGCCGCTTCCGCCGAAGCCAACGCCCGCCGACCTCTAGCTGTCCTGACGCGTGCTATGATAAGAGGTAGCATTTTTTGGCTAATTTGTTTTCTGAAAGACGGGGGCTCCTTAACCCAATATCGTCGGAATTTCGTTTTTTTTTTTTTGCGATAATTGTCGTTGTACACCTAGGCCATGGGATTTTCCATCGGGTAGCACTTTTTAGTGTTCCCCAAAACAGTTTTTTTTTGTTGGAGAGGTGTACAGCTTCCTCAAGTGAGGAGCCTCAGAAAAACGATGATACACCTCTGCCGTAGCGTGGGTCTCCACTTCTGACCAGACGGGTTTCCACGGAGGACGCGTGTTACGATGAGGGTAGCCCTTTTTGGCCAGAACATTGATGAGAGTCCGGGATCCTGTTAAGGAGGACCATAGTAATCAGGACCTACGATACACACAAACACTCTATATATTCCCCTATTTTTACTAACTATATTTGGTCCTAATTACTATGTACCCCCGTAAATAGACCGAGGAACTTATCCAGTATCGCTGAACTGTGGATATTGGTCGTTAAGTACCTAGAGGCCATGGATTGTTGATCGGTTGCGCTTTCAATTTTTCTCAAATATCAGTTTTTTTTTCGGGTGAGGTATGGAGCTACTCAAGTGAGAAGCCTCACAAAAGTTGGGTGAATTCCTACCGTAGCATGCGTCACAGGCGCTCTCGACCCTGGCCCCCGTATTTTCCGCCGAACTCACCGCCTACTTACCTCTTCCCCCGAAGACTCGAGGATAATAGCCGTAGCCTATCTCTCCATCAAGATTTGGTTGAGTTGGCTCCCTCGACAACGTCACGGAACTGTCCATGACACCACCCCCTTCGCCCCCGGGCCTCCAGGACACATTCCCCCCGCGCCATTTACGCACTACCGGGGACCCTCCCGGGACCTTTGCGATGCCGATGACTCCGGTATATGATCCGCTCCCTTTACGAGAAATTGCCACCGCCCCCTTCGGCGACACCAATCATGGGATGGCAGCCGCTTGTTCGGCGACTCCAACCATTCGGAGATATCAGCCGCTGCCCGCCTGTTTTTTTTGTTTGTTGAGCCGGCTCTTGACATACTTCCAAAACACTTTCGCTCCTTTTCACGACTACCGGGCTTAACTGCAAGCACGTTTTTGAGGACAAAGTATTTGGAATTAGTGTGGAGTCTTCTTTGCAACTATAAAAGGCCCTCGTCACCTCGCCTATACAAGGCCATTAACGGCCTTCCCAGCCCAGCTTTTCGGCTCCACTGCTACCAAACCCCAACCAGCGATGACCCTTCAGCCTTGCTCGACGACAACAAACCTGCGGGTAGTACTGTTCGGATGGTACCTTCCGTGGAATTGTTGTCCCCGAGAAAGCCCGAAGGACCATCGGCGGCTTGGGTCCGGCATTGCATTGCGCAACGGAAAAGCTGGTCTAGGAAGATCGTTTGTGGCCTTGTATAGGCGCGATGAAGGGGTGGCTGGGCCCGGTACAGTACCGTATACTATAATCAAGATAACACAACCCCTCGGACGATTTTCGATGCCGATTTTCATGAGCAAACGCCGAGCGATGCATGCGTCTATCGAGATATTTCCAAAGGCACTGTTTTCGTTGTGTGCGCCCCCCTTGTTTTAGAGAAAATCGGCTCTGAAATTCGTCCCGGGGGCGTGTGTTATCTTGGGTGTTTTACGGTAGTCGTGAATAGGGGCGGTAGTGTCTCGAATGTTTGTCGAGAGAGCTGGCTCGACCCAATCTTAAGGTGGGGAGCGGCTGCTAATTTCGAAAGGCTGGAGTCGCCGAACGAGCGGCTGCTGTCCCCCAATGATTGGCGTTGGCGAGGGAGTGAAAAGGGCGGTGGTGTCTTTCTTCGCTTGCGTGCTTTTAGGCGAGCGATTCCGCTACGTAATGTTTTGCTGGTACTGTACAGGACAACTAGTAAGAAGCGTAAGTACTGACCCAGGCTGGGTTTCTTATTTGGGAGAGGGTGCGTTATACACTAACTTCAGTATATCGGTTCCCGTATTTCTGATATTCTTGTAAATGTCAGCCTTCGTTTCTTACTTTGTTTCTTATTAGGTGTTCTGTCCTGTACCGTTTCTAAGCTAGCCTTCTAATGTCCCACGTTATTGACCCCCGTTTTGACTTCCGACGTAGCTCATGCCTTCTGTATCACAATTTCGGGCTCGTTTTTTCTCGCGTTCTTGCGGTAGTCATTGGCTTTCCGTTTTACGATTCGACCTCAGGCTCTACGCTAGCCTCTTACCAGGTAGGTGCCACGTTTCGGCCCGTTCTTCCAGTGCTTCGCAGCATACCAAATACTTCTCTTCAGCCTTTTGATCAATGGCCCCACGCTAGGCTCTCAGGTTCCACGTTACGGACCCCGCTATTTTTTTTTGCAGCATGCCTTGCCTCTCTTTTGCCTTTCGGCCAGTGGCCCCACGCTCGCCCCGAAGGTATCAGGTTACAGGTCCCGAATTCGTTTTTTGATTCGCAGTGTGATTTATCTTCCCTTTGACTTTGTTTCTGCATCTATCCCTTCTGTTTTTTTATCTTCGCATTCTTGCGCTCAGTTGCCTCGGCGTTCATTTTTTCGTAGCCCGGTTGCTGTTGGCATATCGCGAGTATACACCCGACCCCGAGCTCCTACTATAGTGAGTTCCATCACGGGGTTTAAGTATTGCAGGAGGCCTCTTAGCCTCATCGCGAGGTGTGGGGTAGATGTATGGCCTCATTTTTGTGTGTTTCGAATGGCCGCATCTTCGATCCCCTTTCCTTTTTCTGGATGTTACTGTTGCCATTCTTTTGATCGTGTGATCTGCGTCTACGACTATTCAGGGCGGGCTGTTGTTGTAGAGTGCCATACCGCACGCGTGCTGTAGCTACATAGTTGAATGTCGGAGAATAGGGGATGCTCAAGGACGGGGTGTTTAGACCCCCCATTTCCGAGTCGTTTTTATACGAAACAACGGGGGCACACACAACGAAAATGGTGGCTTTATTGAAAAAAAACACAACGAAAAAGGTGTCTTTGTGGAAAACTCTGGTCGAGATCTTTCCGCAGACGCATCGCGCGGCGTTGGCACTGTTCCCGTTGTCGAGAAAGTCAGCTTGGAAACTTGTTTTGAGGAGGTGTGTTATCTTGATTATAGTATTCGGTACCAATCGAGGTGAATGAGAAAACATGACAGCATGGACTCTACCCCTTTAGCACTGCACCCTCGTTTTTTGCGACAAACTACTTGGAATTAGTATGGGATTTTTTTCCAGTGGTCAACTACTTGAAATTAGTATAGGATTTTTTTTTCCGGTGGTCAGAGCGTTAATTTACTAAGGAGAGCTTAACCTCCCAGCACCGACATCCCTGTCTCCCCCCGAGAGCTCACTACTTTACAGTAGATCGATGGACACTTTTTCACACAACAGGAGATCGATGAATACAGTAGAACGCGACACCAATTAAGAAACTTTTTTTAAAGAATCTCTTCTTTAAGAAACTCTTATTTTGGGACAGACTCAAATTCTTATTTGAAGCAACAGGTGTGCCCTACACTAATGTCAGTACAAATATGTATATATCAGTAGTTTTCTTGTGTTTCGGGCGGAACTCGAGCCATTTTTTCTGAACTTCCAGTTTGTGAACCCTTTCGTGACTGCAGGAAATATCCCACGCTAAATCCAAGTAATTTTTCCCAAAAAATGTACGTGCAGTGCTGAAAGGGTCAAGTGTTGTCATGTACTATACGATGGATAGAACTTTTAATAGTGCTTGTTTCTTTTCTTTATTTGTTCATTTTTGTCTTATTTGTTTTGCTGTTTTTGTTTTCCTTCTACTTCGTTTTTGTCGTATTCGTTTTGCTTTACAAGGCTCCGCATGTGTGCCGGCTGTCTCCGGCGCACATGCTCCGGGAAGGAGTGAAGGGGTTGAGAGAGGTAAAGAGGATGGGCGGGAGATATCATGACAAATGTTGTTGTGGGTGTTAGGAGTAAATACAATGCCAAGCGTTGGAAAGTCGACGGCACACATGCTCCGGGCATGGGAGGAGAGGGTTGAACAGCTCAATCGCGAGACGCCATGAGATCACTATTGATGTCAACGTCCACGTAGTAATTGCATGGTTCATGATGACATACTCACACCCACATATTATCCGCAGAAAAATTGCTTTCGTGCACCGCTTTGGTCAAAATCGCACGAAATCACTCAAATTTACACGGATATCACACAAAAATTGTACAAAACTCACGAACTCTCCACAAAATCGGACACAAGCACACGAATTCTTTCAAAATGATACAAAATCAACGAAACTCGCACGAAATCGCATAAAATCGCACGAAATTACTCAAAATCCGACAAATTCGCACTCTAAATTTACAAAAAATCTCAAAACTCACAGTAACCATTTCCGGCACTGAAAAAAAATCTAGATGTAAACCCCATATGAGCACGACGGCAACAAATTGTTTTCGTGCGCCGCTTTTGTCAAAATTATTATTATTTTATTTTTTTTCACGAAATCAGTCAGATATACACGGAAATCGTATTTGACTTGCACAAAACCT
This sequence comes from Laminaria ephemera, assembly GCA_036873875.1. Classification (NCBI taxonomy): domain Eukaryota; class Phaeophyceae; order Laminariales; family Laminariaceae; genus Laminaria; species Laminaria ephemera. The sequence continues at coordinate 4,643 of JAYJMJ010268049.1, read as the reverse complement.
TAAAAAATCTTCACCAAATCGGACGAAAGCACATGATTTCTTTCAAAAACATAAAAAATCAACGAAACTCACACAACATCGCAGAGCATCGCAGAAAATCGAACGAAACTACTCAAAATCCGACGAAATCGCACGAAAATTACCCAAAAAAACATATAACAAACATTAACCATTTCCCCCACCGAAATTTTTTTCAGTAATAGATATGCAAACCCCGCCGTATGAGCACGACGCCAATAATCTTGTTTTTGAGCACCGTTTTGGTCAAGATGACACAACATCATACAAAATCATACGAAATCAATCAGATTTACACAGAAATCGCACTAACGTTGCACAAAACCTTACAAAATCTCCATAGAATCGGACGAGAGCACACGAAATCTTACAAAATCATAAAACATTCAAAGAAAATCATACAAAATCGCAGTCATTCGCAGAAAATCTTACGAAATTACTCAAAATCCGACGAAATCGCTCTAAGAATGATGTAAAATCACATAAATCACAGTGTCGATTTCAGCCACCAAAAAACTGTCTAGATGCCAAGCCTGTATGAGCACGTGGACAAAATTATTTTTGTGCAACCCTTTCGTCAAAAACGCTCAAAACCCTACAAAAACGCATGGAATGGCTCAGATTTACACGAAATCACAACAAAATTAGAATTATACCAGGTATCACACTAAATAGTACCAGGTATCATAATAAAATAACTGTCCCAAATGTGAAAAAATAAACTTGTTTGAAAATTTCAGGTTTTCCCACGCACGAAACGAGCACGAGAAATAATCTCGTACAAGTTGCATCCCTCTCTGGCCCCGCATCTGCGATCGTGCTCCCGCCGGCTATACGCATCGGATTCGAGTTGGGGCGGGTTCCCTGTACTCCCTGTGCAGAGGGGACCCGTCGCCTCCTGGGCGCGAGGAGTGGGGATGCCGTTTGACCTCGCTCGACGACTGGTCCCAAAACAGGAGAAAAACAGCAGCGACTTGCCAATCGTATCACTTTGGCGGGAATATAGGGACCGTTGGATTTTTTCTGAATACTTAACGTTCGTTATATTTCCGTCTTTATTGCAAATCGTATCGATTCCGCTTTGTTGCGATCGCCGTCCCTGTCGATTTCGCGAACGCGGGACGCGAAAACAGCCATCCCCCCGTCCTCCCTCGCCCCCCTCTCCACGCACGAAGAGAAAGCAAAGGGCAGGTGATCGAAAATCCTCGCAAACGCTGTGTCGGTCCTCTTCCTTTCGATCTCCCTCTTCTTCTTGCGTTCTTGTTGATGTGTCCAATTTTCTCTCGATCGCCGAAACAGATTGATCGATAATGTTGAGGACGCCGTCGTAGAGTTAATCGCTGCCGCCGCTGCTGCAGTTAGACCACTCGGAAACCATCACCCGCCTCGCATGAGACGCGCTGTTGCTCGCGGTGTTACCCGGGGTGTTCTTTCGAGTACTCGAGCGTCTTACTATAATAGGCTCCATCAAACGACGGTCTCGAGCTTCCGAGCCTCTCTTATTAATAGCCCCCAACCTCCAAAGACGACCACCTCGCAACAAGTAATACCGGTACGACAGTTCGCCCGGCACTTGCCCGGCAACTTCATGCCTGCAAAACATCCGTTTCTTTCCCCTGATGTAACCCGCGATGTCGGCCGGAATGTTCGTTCTGGTTCGTTCAAGTACTCGAGTTCTTCCGGCACCTTCATGGCTGCAAAAGGTTCGTCTCTTCCTCTCGATGCAACTGGCAAAATTCCTTCCACTCTCGGGGCCTCGCCCCCGGGGAGGAAACGCCTCGGGTTTCCGCCCCCAATTCGAGCCGCCCGGGCTCCACGCACGCGGCACCCCTGCGGGCACGGCCGGCGGCCCCCCCGCCGGGGGAGGGGCACCGGCCGAGCCCGAGGCGCCTCGGCTCCGTGCGACCCGCGGAGTTCCGATTTTTCGTACCGGGTTTTAGAGTGGGCAAGTGTTCGGCGTGCCAGTTTTTCAGACACCGAGGAGGCGTGTATTTATGTTTATTTAATTTATTTATGTCTTCCTGTTTCTGTTATTTGTTTCTGCTGTATTTATTTTCTTTGCTTGTTCATGTTTTTGGCGTTTATTTTTCGCGTGGTGCATGCATGTTACGGCTAAAAAAAGAGCGTCGTTCGCACGAAATTGGCCAAATCTGCGAACGGCGCCCGCGAACGGCAACCGCAAATGGTGAAAGTTAATACAGGGGATGGAGCAGTATCATCCCCTTCCGGGGCAAAAGTCGTAAAATAAATGGGGTTTCCGGTATATATGAAGGCACTTCCTACCCGTGGCTATTTATACATTTGCACGAACGGCAAGAACTCTGCGAACGGCGCGTGGGTTTGCCAACGCGAGCATAACGCGTAACATACACCCCTGGTTGTTTCTCCCTGCAAGCAGCATCTAGGACTACGCGAGGAGACAGCAGAGGCTAAGATGTCTCCGAGACATTTTCGACGAGTTCGTCTCCCCCAAAACAAAAAACTAGTTATTTTGATGTATTTTTGATATTTTACCGTGCGAAAACATTTTATGATTTCTATGTCTTTTTCGTATTTGTTTTTCGCCTGGCGCTTCTTATCTCCCGATTTTGCAGCATCCAGGATTACGCGAGGAGGCTGCAGAGGCTAAGATGTCTCCGAGACATTTTTGACGAGTACGCCACGGTTAACACCGACGACGTAGGGAAGCTCATGACGTGCGGGGACTTCCTCAGGGCGATGGTGAGACCCCCACCCAGAGTCAGAGCCAGAGCTAGCCTAGTTGGCCAGCCCAGTCGGCTAGTCGCGTCATTGACGACGTTGCGGCTGGGGATGGTCGATGTTTATGTGTTTGTGTGTTTTGTTTGTCTGTTTGTTTGTTTGTTTGTTTGTGTGCTTGTTTTTTTGTTTTGTTTTTGTTTTGTTTTGTTTTGTTTTGTTTTGTTTGTCTGTTGGTTGATATTTGTTATCGTGGCATTTGTGTTTGTTTCCGGACGCGAACCGTGTTGGGACGTGCGTTTCCGTGAGCGAGGTGTGTCTCCGCCTGGAGGTTTCCTCGATGCTACGCTAGGGGTAGCGCTTTTTGGTGAAATTATTTGTGCGGTCGAGGCTCCTCACCTGAAGAACTACTCCATGTCATTGGAATCCCAGTTGTGTTTTACATTACTATTCGTTGTACAAGGTTTCCCTTCGGGATGTGGTTGGCTTGAAATCCCGGGGGTGTCGCGAGTGAAAAGGGGGAAGACGGGCGTTCCTATGAGCGAACCGGGTACGATAACATAATAAAGCTCTTGAAAACTATATATACGTAAAGCAAAAATAATTAGCCACCGCGCAAGTAACCGGGCAAGTAACACCGACCAACCCAAACGAGTTTATAGTTTAGTTTATACCTACAGTAGGCCATGGCAGTGTTCATGGGGTTACATTGTCAATTCTCAAAGTCAGGTTTTGGGCGAGGTATGGAGCTTTTCAAGTCAAGAGCCTCAGAGAGATTAAACGTTGTTGATGTTAATGTGTTTGCCTACGTGTGTTTTTGGTTGTTTGTTCGTTTGTTTGTTTTACTTTAAATTGTTTGTGTGTCTGTGTCCTTCTTTTTTGGTTTATACCTGTTGCCCGGTGTACTTTTTGGCCTGTCTGCTTGCTTGATGATAGCTTGTTTGTTTGTTAGCTTGCGTGCTTGCTTGCTTGTTTGTTGTTTGTTTATTTTGTTCCTTTCTCCTTTCGTCTGTTTTCATTTTTTTCGGCCCACTCGCGGCTATTCGTATCTGCGTTGCAGCTCTGCTACAAGTACGTGCGAGTGGGGAGCCGGGAGCTGAAGCGGCGCTGCGCTCGGTACGTCAACCCCCTCCTCGGTGACGTGCATGGGCTCATCTCCTTCGACGAGGTGCGGTAAATAGTTTGTGGGGGGGAGGTGCCTAATTTTTCTCTGGTTACTCACATGAGGAGCTCTATGCCTCATCCAAAAAACGACTTTTAGAAAAATGCACGCGCACCCCTATCAGAAATTCCGTCAGCTAGGTCTTTGACTTGTTCTTGTTCTTGTGCTTGGTCTTGGTGTTTGTTGTTGTTGTTGTTGTTGTTGTTGTTCTTACGGTTGCAGTGCTTCATGCTGAGCCTACTGAGCCTCCCGGAGGGGCTGTTCAACGTGGCTGTCGCAGCGGCCGACTGCGATGTTCTTGTTTTTGTTCTTGTTCTTGTTGGTCTTGTTCTTGTTCTTGTTCTTGTTGGTCTTGTTCTTGTTCTTGTTCTTGTTTCCGTTTTTGTTCTTGTTCTTGATCTTGTTCTTGTTGGTTTTGTTTTTGTTCTTGTTGTTCTTGTTCTTGTTCTTGTTCTTGTTCTTGATCTTGTTCTTGTTCTTGTTCTTGTTATCGTTCTTTGATCTTGTTCTTGTTCTTTGTTATTGTTGTTCTTATTATTCGTCTCGTCACTGTTCTTGTGCTTGCTGTTATAGTTTTGCTTCCTGCTGAGCCTGCTAAGCATCCCGGCGGGACTGTTCGACGTAGCTTTTGCAGCGGCCGACAGCGATGGAAGCGGCACCATAGACGTCGACGAGCTCGAGATGCTCGTCAAGGTAAAGGCGTGCCGTGCTTGGCGAGGCGGTGGATATGAGGGGGTGGGTGGGGGGTAGAGGTAGGGGTGGGGGA
>JAYJMJ010268039.1:0-13330 GCA_036873875.1 Laminaria ephemera | reverse complement strand
GTAGAAAATCCACAAGGTGCCTACAACATACCAGGTATATATTTCGGAGGTTGTAGGCACCTTGTGGGTTTTCGACATTGCACAACGCCTCCACAAGGATAATTTTGCGGCACATTGGAGAATGGGGGGGTTCCGGCCACCTGTGGTCATTTTCGCTAAACACGCATTGGCGGACCGAGAGCTTTAATTGGGATCCCGTCCAGTGGCGCGCGTGAACAATGTATCGCAAAATTAGCCCGCCTAGATGCATTCAACAGAGTAACTCGTACGTACATCCGGAGGAAAGAGCTGCATACGAAGTAAGAAATATGTGAGGGTAGAGTTGTCGGTAACACCTCGCGCAACAGATACTCGTGTAACTGGTGTCAAATATGATACGGGGAGACCATGGTCGGTGGTGTTTGCTGGTTCTGATGTTCTCATGTGGTGTTTGGGGCTGTTTGGTATTGGGGCATGCTGCGTGCTGCGATAGGGGTAGAACGTTTGAGCCAGAAGATTTCAGACTGACGGGGCTCCTAAACCGAGGCACTGTCCAATGTCGCGGGGTTCCTTCTGTGTGTTTACATAATATATTCGATGAAAACTTAGGATGTGCGATTTCCCATCGGGTGCAATGTTTTTCAAAGTCAGTTTTTGGGTGATGTATAGAGCCCCACAAGTACAGTTCTTCATAACAAAATGGTAACATTCACACGTACCGTAGCATCTGTCTATTCAAGGACATACGAGAACGTATTGGTGCAAAACACGGCGAAGTTTGAGTTAGGCATTCATGGAAGGTTGAAGGACGGACGGAAAGGGACGATGAATGCGCTAGTTACAAGGATGAAGAAATGTGTAGGATTGAAAAGTACGTAAGGCAACTGGAGTGAATCAGAAACGAGACAAGAATTTAGAACATTATGTTGTGTTAGCCGTTCCCCGATGGAGGAGGGGTCGTTGACTGCTAATCCAGGTTGGATATATTGAATAGGTAAGCCCGCTACGATAGCTGTAGCGCATGTAGGCGAACTTTTTTCTGAATGCAGGGTCGCCTCAACAGAATCAAAACTACCCAATATCGTTAAACTACCGTTGTGTTTGTGTCTTAGGACATTTTCGAAAATGCCTTGGCCTTGGGACTGCCATCGGGATGCACTTTCAATTTTCTCAAAGTCCGATTTAAATTGATCTGTACAGCTCATTTAGTGAAGAGCCTCATTACGGTTCGATGGGCCCTTATCGTATATCGCTTCTAGGCTTCGGTGTAAGGATCTACTGTAGGTGCATGCTACGGTTGGGATCTACCTGTTGTGTAGGATGCCCTTCACTTGAAGAGCGCTGTACCAACTTTGAAACGATTGAAAGTCCAATCCGATGAACGATCCCATCACCTAGGTATACAAGTTGAATTTTGTTATAAAACACACAACATATTCTAATTGGGGCGGATAGTCCCTCAGTTGAGAAGCTCAGTAACTGAAATAAAGCGCTATCCCTATCTTAGGTCGTTTACCTACATATCGTCCCATTTTCCCATTATCCCATTATTGCCGACGAGTACGCTAAAAATTGTATTCACTGTTGACAGAGATTCTCCACGGGGTTGCCAATGCTACTAAGGAAGACTAAGTGGTGAATCATCTAGATGGAGAGGGTTTACCAGATACTTAGCGAAATGTTACCTCTTGGGCGGCAGGAGGGATGCTGGTGCAGAGATTCCTGCCGGTATCGGGGTTGTTGATTGAGTGCATATCGGACATGTTAACTGTAAGCGAGAATAAATAGTTAGGCATTCCCAATATACGCAGGTAAAACAGGCTTGTTCTGAACAATCAACCAGCGATGAAGACGCCTTACGCAAACGGTACACAATAGGGTGAAACCCCGAAAATAGCGAGGTTTGAAAATATGAAAAATAGAATGGAAGAAATATCGGTGGTCATGGGCGGTTACTCATGGTCGCCGTGTGCTTCCAGATTTTTTAAATACAATATTATGAAAGAACAAATGTGCTCAGGGAGATGAGGTGAAAATATGACGAGCAAGAAAGCCGTGCTATTGGGTGAGAAACATAGAACGTGCGCTCGAATGTCAACGAGCGTCGAGCTTCGTGCCGATCTACCCCGCAGGGTTCTCCTACACCTTCCACTGCGACCTGCTCCCCTCGGTCATCACCCCTTATGATATAGTGTCCGCCATCGTCGCCGTCCACCTTGCCGTCACCCAGCTCGGTTGCGCTGGTAGTCAGCCTGTTGGGCTGTGTTGCCGTGAACACATCTGTTCTGCATCCACCTCCTCGTCTCGTCCTGTCCGCCTAGGTCAAACTTGTTGTGCCACTTTCGCCGTCACAGCAGTAGCACCAAGCGACGACTGATTGGAGTAGGTGACGCGCCCTGTCGCTCTACCCTTTGGAGGCGAGTGGGTGTGCGCGTCTGCTATCCTCCCAGCCGTCGCCCAGCATGAGGTTGCTAGTTGATGTCTTCTTCTTTTACACGTTTTTCGTGCTGTCAGATGCCTACGAGAATAGCCATCTTGTACAGTACATTCGTTTAGCCGCCATGGCATCACAAACCGACGTCAGGTTGGAGGAAATGGCGCGCCCTGTTGCCCTACACCGTGGCGACTAGTTGGCGTCCGCCGCAGGCTAATTTTGTGGTGGTGCAGGCAACATTATACGGTCTGTGCTCTGTTCCATCACCGCAACCGTTTGTAGGTGCTTTGCCCAGAGTTAGGTGCTCTTTGTGACGACCTAACCCTGACCAAGAGCATTGCTCTGGGGTAAAATTATTCGTTACGGGCAACTTTGCTGCGACACTTCCTTCCTCAACCCACGAGGAAGACGATCCCTTAGCAAGCATTAATTTGTTGTTTATTGTTTCCGAAACTCTCTAGCATCGATAGGGTTGTTAATTCAGGAAGAAAGAGTAGGGGTTAGTAGGTAGCCTGTTGAACATTTAGTGGGGGGTGGAAAAAGGCTGAGTGTAGGGTTAGGAGGACATTATTATCATCATTGTTTGTGCTCTTTGATCGCGGACATCGGCAATCAATTCCCCTACCAAACCTCGGGACGAGGCGAATATTAGCTGCGGGAAACGTACCGTCTCGCATGTCGTTTTACAACGCTGGGATTTGGGCCCGCATTGGAGTGTGGTGAGTAGGCGTGTTCAGCACGGGGCCCATTTGTACCGTTTCTCTACAACGCATAATTAGATACCTCCACAACAAGGTAAGGACGTGGGTCGGGATCAGAGGAAGGCTACTGCCAAACCGAAGTTAAGGGAATTCATCGTATTTTGGCCACGGTGTTATACAACCCTACAGGTATGGAACGACGTACAGCATTTATTTTATTTTTCTCATCCCATCTAGTATCTTCACCTGTTTTCTGCTTCTCCCTTCCTAGTCGTAACTCAGATCCGGGGTCACTTAGCAGGCTCTTCTCCCCCCTCCCTACTTCGGTACTTAGGTTCACTGCAATGGTTAACGACGACCCTCTGCGGTTCCCTTTATTACAGGGGGGTTGATGCCTGCCGCCCCAACAACCTGTTAACTCTTTAAGTTTAACGGCAGTGATTTAACCACGAAAATGGGGGGCAGCTCCCTACCGTCCCTTAGTGGAAATTGTGTATACTAAATGTTAAGCCGTAGAGGGGACGGTATCAGACGCTCCCCCCCCCCTCGCTCAGGTGTCGGAAAAACCTTATTCGAACGCCTTTACGCCTGCCACGTACCATTTGTCCTAGTTCGATTTTAGACATCTCAGTCTATGATAGTCACAGGCGTAAGTCGGGTTGCTATCGCATGACACTCACGCCGCACCTTTTCGAGATGTGTTGTTCGAATACCTAGAATAACCGCATCTATATTGATCATAATATGCAGGGGAAACACCTCAAAAATCTACCCCAAAAGCCAGAAGTGCATTACAGGGGCAACAGATTTATCACCGCTGCACTGAAGTAGTGGGTCCCCAACGCACAACAACGACGAATTGTTCAATCTTGATGCTTCCAACAGTCCGTTCGGGCACCCATGACAAAGAAAAGCATCACTGCCGGAGTTGTAATTTCACTTCAAAACTCATTAAAATAAATAATAATGGCGGTGTACAATAACATTAGACAAACCTCTTACACCTCTCCGATACGTCGATTACACAGGTTCCTATTCAAGGGAGGTTAAATACGTCTGGTACACGGCCTCTTAAACAGTATCCCCGGCTGTATCTCAAGCAAACGTTTTTCTACCAAACACCTCTTGTGGCCGGATGTCTTCCAAAAGTTGCTGATATTCGTATGAGGTCAATGCTCTGGTAACATACGTTTCGCTCTTTTATTTTGCGCGGCCACTACTGCCCACCGTGATAAGAACCAAACCGAAGATACCCCCATAGTACAAATGTATAATCTATCCGTAGTTAAAAAAGTTCACACCCATCTAGTCTTGTCGTTGGCTCCTAGCGAACATCTCTAACATGTAAATGCGTACGCAATGCCCCATATTACCTGACATCACATTACAATCGCAACCTATACGTACATAGAGTAAGCCGGTTTTTGCATCTCCATTTCACCCTTGTATTAACATTACCGTGCCCCTACAATTTATGTCCGTCTCTAGTTTGAACAGGGACTATTTGCCCATCTAGGAGTGAGCATCGTTGGATACAAAAATAAAGATAATGTCGTTAGCACAAAAGTTCTATCGATACTCCATGGTTATGTCATATGGCAATGTCTCTTTGGTTGGACGTGTATCTAACGGCTCTGTTTGGCGCGGATTGTAATTCTTCAGGCTCGTGCGGTGAGGTGCGGTAAAGTGCGGTGCGGTACGTTGCGGTGCGGTGTGGTGTAAACAGTACTGTTCAGTGCGGATCAATAATTCAACATTGGTACTTTGCGGTTACTTTACAGAGCTATTATATGAGCTTTGGTTGTCTTATGGAAGGACGCGGTGACGATATCGGATTTGTAACTTCTAGGGCGGGGTGTGATTAGGAACACCAACACCGCCCGGAGCCGACTTGTAAGGTGATACCGGACGCCGGGAGAGCCATTTCAACAACAGACCTCTCTCTTCGAATTTACAGCAGATTGCCACGAAAACGGTAAGACAAGGCATGTGCTCCCCACGCATCTGGCGTGTTCTTCCGATGCCAGGCTCATCGAGATCATTTCAGTGTGCGTCCCAAACCAGTGTTAATTGTTCAGCATAAACATACATGATGTACATACCTCAGGTTCGGACAAACACTATACATCGCCCCCTTCAAAACATTTTGTCTTTCCTGGTGTGTGTCAATGTCACGGTACGCCCTAATAGGATTATGTTGGTTTCAAGCAGGGATGTAGAATATCACAATCTACACCATATTTTCGATAAATAGTGTCGAGACGTCGAGAGAAAGACACGTTAGATTTTAGTAACGTTGTTGCCGCAAAGAAAACCAAACACAGATCGGTTTTCCGCCCTAGCGGATACACGTGAGTAGCCCCCTCTAACCGGGAGACGTATGCGGTCCCACCAGGGAATACAAGTATGTCGTTCCTCCCACTGGGCATGTCGCCGCCACTACTCCAAACGATGTGGTGTCCACCATGGTGGATGAAAAACGTGCATCCCCCCCCTGGGCCTGTACCTTTAGTGGAGTCTCTACACTGAAATCAAGTATACACCACATTGTCCAATAGACTGTACAAATCGACCGCACATGAGGTGTACAGAAGCAGTATATATTACTATTTTTCATAATATCAACATTAGATCATCCAGCTCGGCGATCTTCGGCGCTGTGTTAGAACGATCGACACCCCTTTGGTTTCACCAGACAGGGTGGCCTGAATTATTAACGTTGTTGGTCTTCAGTGCCGGTGCTGTAGTGCCGCTGTCCGTGCATTGTGTGTGCTGCGCGCTGGTATCAATTTTTACTGCAGTAACGACTTGTACTACTTTCAACAGGTATACAGAAGTTTCCTTGCAGGCTTTGGGTTCCCCATACAATTTGCGGAAAGAAACTCGTTACCCACGCCGCCCAATCCTGTTGTTGGTTTTTTGTGATGCCGTTACCATAACCCTACACGCGCGATTTAATGATTCAGTCGATGTGAACTTTCGGCTTCAGATAACTTGTCATAGTGTACAACATATACATACATGACTCGTAGTGTTGAACATTTTGTCACGCCGTCGTAGACCCAAGTTCAAGAAAGCGTACAGATGCGCCCGACGACTTAGGCCAACTTGCAAGACTTCTGGACAAGCGGCCGGTCACCAAGCCATCCCATAGAAGGCAGACCGCCGAATCACACACAAAGTCACAGCGCACCCATCCCGCACCTGCCTTTCTGGTACACTACTACTTCTACTACTATTACTACTACTACTGCTACTACTACTACTACTACTATTTCTGCTTCTACTACTAGTACTGCTACTACTGCTGGTACTACTACTACACACCAAAACTACAAACAACTACTGCCGCTTCTACTACTACTGCTACTCCTCGAAGGGATACTACTTCCCAAACAGCTGTAAGGGCTGTAACATCATACATTTCTGAACCGCCACACCCCACACCATCTACTGGCTTTCACTGCAGGGTCTGCGCTTTGGCTGGTTGGTTGAATATTCTGCGAGCTGAACGTGAAGCACACCGGTGGCGAAATGGGCGACGGGGGTAGCCCTGCAGAGCGCGGTGAGCTCGGTGTAGGTTGTCTCTTCCCGCCATCGAGATTGTAGACCGTCCCACCCTCGCCGACGTTTGGCAACTCACTGTGTTGCACCCCTCATAATATATACCGGCGGAAACGATTCTGGCAGTCATCAGAGAAACTAGCACCACATATGTCCGAAATATCCTTTCCACAAGGAAGTGACGTAGTTCCGCAAACCACCCCGCAGTGGGTTCAATCCTAAAGGTTGCACTGTGCACCCGTGCACCTTGGTGCGACCTAGAGCTCACCAAAACGGCAAATATTCGTGTGTATTCAGGGACGTGCGACGGTGCTGAGAAAAAGATTTGTGATTTGAAGACTTTAGTACATCGTATTTAGTCTAAACGTAGAAGTTGTTTCTTCCGCATCGGTGATCGCAGTAAGGACGCGTGCAGTGAGATAATGTTAAGCTCAGTGCTAATTTTGAAAGGTTGAAAACGGTTCTACACGCGAGTGACCGTGCCCCTACATCTGTACCAGGTATGAAGATAGGCAATATTCTGGCAACGTAGAGGGAAGGAATTTTCACCCTGTGCATACCCTCCCGAACAACGTGGGGTCGGCACCACAGTACGAATGGACGTGACCCCCCCCGTTTCGTCGACATAGCAGAAGGTGGTCAAATGGCAGACATTCTGACAACATTGTGGAAAGAGAGATATGACGCAAAATCAAGAGAACGTTGGCATACTTCAAGAAGAAGCCTTTGGAAGCACCATTTCGAACGCCAAAACTCAGGTCAAGTTCACAGAACGTGGGCGATTTCGAACGTGTTGTGATACTTAACGCTACAAAATGGTTTTCAGAAGGTCGCCCTTTTGAACACCTTCTAATATGTCAACGAAACGGGGGTATCCCGTCCACCCGTGAGGGGACAGAAATCGGTACAGGAAAATACCTCTGCAGTAGACTAATGTTTTCTCATTTGATTGTAGTATGGTATTATGACCGGCCCCTTTGTCGCAATGGTGGAAAATATGTAATTCGGGATAAGGGGTCACTGGCTACCTGATTAGCATGGTATGTGTACTCATATTGAGCGATAGGTCCATAGGTTTAAGGGGTAATGTACCGTATACCAAAAAGTAGATAGTACACTCCCTCGGACAAATCTCATAGCCAAAATGTTTCTACAACGGGGAAGCCACCAACGCTCAGCGATCCGTTTATGGACAGATATTTCCGGTTTCATTCCAACGCCACAATTTTCATTGTGATGCCGCACCCTTCCCCACCTTGGTATAGGATAAACCGACTCGAAGCTTGAGGCAAGGGAGGTGTTATCTTACGTGTTATACAGTACTTGCAGTTCCAAAATAAACGTTAAAAACAGGTATGGAATTGCCCTGTGAGTGCTCATGGTGGGCCGTCGAAGATTATCGTCGATATTGTCGTAGACACAATGAACTATAACGACAATCGAGATTGGACTACTTAGCGGTAGGAGTCATGAGTAGACGGTAGATGAGTACGTAGCGAAAACGAATGGTGAATCAATGGAAGTAGTGGATTGGATTGATGTCAGGTACAGGAGGGAGCCAGACGTCATCCACTGAATATATTTCGTCGGCTTCCTTTGGGTTTTTCTTACTGGGGTTGCTATTCAATCGTCGACTTGACGTTCATGCTCAAAGTTGCCGGTTGGCGAAAATAATACGAACAGTGGTGGAGGCGCCTTCACGTGAGTCGCACTCGCAGGGAGTGAGATGAGATACGAAGTGTTTAAATGGTGGTATTCGTTGTTGTAGTGTTTAGCCCGCCCCCGCGACACGTGCAGCCCCATAGAAACGCGAACGACCTTCATGCTGTGCAGGAATACATTATGCATTGCACGTTGCCGGATGCTTTGAAATTGTTGTATTTGTAACACCGGGAATGGCCACAATACATGTGAAAATGTGTGGGGAGGAGAAGTAGGCTTATGGTTGGCGAAGAGTCATAAAAGGGATATTACTGCTTTACAGACTATGTTGGATGCCTATAGGCCCGGCATCAATGCTTGATTGTCGGAGGGTAGAACAGAAAATAATACCAGGAAACGCTTACACCGTAGAGGTAAGTGCCGGGCCTACGCCCTAGTTGCAGGAGAGGGATAGATACATTTTTGTCTATCGCATGAATTACCCAAAAGAACGACATTGATCTTGTTTCGGTGTTTGTGGGTGATCACCGTTGACGACGACTGCTCCGATAGTGGTAGCACGATTTTGGCAAACAACATTATACATTTTGAATGATATGTTGGTCTATTGCACGAACAAACCGGGAGAACGAAATGTACGCCGTTTGGGTATTTGTAAATGACCGCTGTTGACGACGACTGCTCCGATAGTGGTAGTACGGTTTCATCATTTTAGCGAGATGAGTTGGTGGTGCCTCTGTTGCTGGATCTAGCATCTTGGTCAGATGGATCTACCAACACAGTTCGGTACAACACACAGAGTAAAGCAGAGGTTGTAGTCACGAGGATCATCCGATGTCCTCTACTGGTACTTGTGTACAAATCTGCTTTTTGAAACCGCTTTTGCAATAACGAAGCGACGGAATGGAATATTACAAACACTTCGATGCGAGATATGGTTGGAAAAAACAAGGCTATGATGCCTTGCTGCTGTTCGCGATGCAGCTGGGTGTTCAGCACCCTCCGCCTTCTTCACCAGAGCCATGCGAATGGTGTCAGAGGGATTTGCACCACCGTGATGCCCTGTGTTACCTGTGCGTTGATCGTACAGTACGGTGAGAGTGCGCTGTGGTCACAACGGTGAGAGCGTGGTGTAGTCACACACCTAAAAGTCTCGATATATTTGTGTTCGACTCGCTCCCTCACACGTTTTGTTTCTTGTCACGGGCGTTGAACCAAGAAGCAATGAAGAAGCGATTACGGCCTGAACGCACGGAAGATCAAGGCTACAGTGCGAGGGGTATCCCCGTTTCCACTACCACGCGAGCGGCTCTGCGTCCCTCTCATTAAATGACGGAACATTGGTTTGTTGGCGAAGTGAAACAGTCGAGTATACATCGGTGCACGTCGTGAAACCGAAAAGGAATGAAGAGTCCCAAGAAACAAGGTTGTCACTCGCGCGAGTGGCGCTGGGCCGCTGAGAAGAGAGGCCCTGATCGTGACCCGCAAACCGTAGTCTTGGCCAGAACAGATATCTAGAGAGGTCGTATGCATGCTCACGCAGTCTCCCTCGATTCATGACCGACTGCCACTACGAAGAGTGCAACCGAAACGCTTGGGGGCTTTTGTTCGCTACTGGTCGGTACGGCTATTTATTCACGCGTGCCCTCCGCTGGGAATACTTGGCAACAGCAGCAGCAACAGCAGCAGCAGCAGCAGCAGCAGCGGCAGCAGTGGCAGCAGCAGCAGCTTCAGCAGCAGCAGCAGCAGCAGCAATAGTGGCAGCAGCAGCAGCAGCAGCAGCAGCAGCAGCAGCAGCAGCACTGGCAGCAGCAACAGCAGCAACAGCAGCAACAGTAGGTCAAAGTGCACGGCGCTATAAATTATGTTGCAGTTGCACTCCGGCATAAATCGTCGACCGCCTTGGCCGACCATCGATGTAACCGAGGGCTGGTGTGGCCACGCTGAAGCGACTGTTCCTTCGTAACATAGCTTGACGTGCCGCATACATGTACGCGTGCTGCCGTAGCTACAGCTGAGCGCTGTGCGTGGGAATAGACGTAATACCGAAGCTATGAAATCTAGATTTTTGATGCTGCAGTTAATCTATATTTTCCTGGCGTATACGTGAATAAATATGCGTTTGTTTGTACGGTCTATGTAGAGTACTTTGCTGTGCTCCAATCAGCGCGCCTCAAGCTCCTCCTTCGGATAATTGCGCCGACAACGCACCGACAACCTTATGTCGTACACCAACGCCCTCAAAAAGGCGCAGTTTGAGAGGTTTGAGAAGAACACCCGCTAGCCCACTGTCTTCTTGCCGAGGCCGTGCAGTTGACAACCCAGAGAGACTAACCCGCCAGGTTAAGGTTGGGACGATGACTGGTGAGGAGAACCGGGGGCCAGGCCTACCAGGAATTATCAGGGCGCAACGCCTGGCAGATGTCATTGGGGGGTTTCAAGCCACTGACTGATTCACGGAAACCTCCCCTGTGTTGTTCGAGGTAGATACAGTGCTGTGGCCCATGACGGCTAAGTAGACTGGCTAGTGGTGCCGGGGGATCACCGAAGTTACCAGTGGTTTCATGGTCGGGTGGCACAGCGCCAAGGCGGAGAAGCGTTGTTCGTGCCATGCATTACAGGGCGCCAAGCAGAAGGGTGCCAAGGAGAGGTGGGGGAGGTAGGGGGGGGTGGTGAGGGGGCGCAGCCGTACTGATAACGTTGTCGATAATGTCAGATAAGCATGCCAGGTCGTGAAACAAGGCACCAGTGTAGAGCGCAGAGCAGTAGCAGAGCGAAACGAAATGGAGAAACCGAATAAAATGGGCATTTTTAAAGCTCTGCGCAACTCGGCTGGGCGGAACCCAACCCCTTGAAGAATGGCCGTCTCGCGCGACTTCCGACGACAAGAGCTCGTGCTACGGAGCCCGACCAGGGTCCAAATGTGGGTCCAAGCGTATCGGCGTTGATACTGCGTGACTCGCAGGGGGAAGCGCAAGTGCATGTCCTCGGCTGGCAGAGAAGCGCATGCAAATGTGAAAATAACATGCATCTTGTACTTAGGCCTATTTCAAACCAGCACGTCTGCTAAAACTACCCGTTTATTTCTCTTTTTTTTTACCAGGTGTCATTTTTGCTTTTCCTCTCGTGTGTGTTTGCGTGGAATCAAGCAGGTTCCGTCAACCGTGATCGCGAAATTCTCCGTTCCTTGTTTGAGGCAACGAGCAATGCCATTGCTGCCTGGGATGAAACAACACTACTTCTAGACGGCTGGGAGCGTAAAGATGTCTGGGTATCAGCTGAGCCTATGAGGGAGTGGCACGGCGTTATCACTAACGATGAGGGCAGGGTCATCGGCCTGGAACTAGCCAACAATCACATTGAAGGTACATCGTCATTTTATACCAATTACGTTAGCTCAATAACGACCTATATACGTATCGCGTATGCGGTATACGTCGTATACGATACATGAATACTGATTTTGGGTGTATTTCTTGCTCAGGGATATGTGCGTTCTACATGACGTCAGTATAACGGATCCCGAAGTTCTTAGTTTTCAGCAAATCTCACTCGTGGTTCTGACTGGTAGTGTTCCTTGTTAATATATCTGCTCCAAACAAGCAACCCGAATCTATCACGAGCAGGCGCCAAACAAGACGCTGGTACCTGTCAGAAATAGTTCCACGGGTGAACGCGTTGCCTTCAGTTCTCTGGCACGTGTACGGTTCGAATGTTCTCAAAGTATGGCCAGATACACCTCTCGCAGCCTCCTGCAAGCTCCTATGTACCTCGCCAAAAAATATTTACCGTCTCTCTCTCCCTAATATGATACCAGCCGGGTTCCTAACTATTACCGCCTACAGTCGTCTCGGATGACCAAGCCTCCGAATGATACCGTACCATTCGACTCCTCAAACTCCGAGGTAGTTTGATACTACTGTTGCCGTACACTAGTTATCATTTCCTACCCCAGGCTGTACCTTCCCTCGGTTGTCAATCCTTCTCTTGGTTTGCCACGACTAGCTTACCTGGCACCCTTATCGAATCATCTATGATGTTGTGCATGTACGCCTTGGATGCGTTTGGTCTCCACCGCCCTTCTCTCTGAATAGTTCGACCCGATATGCTTCTTCGGGCTGCGAGCGTGGTTGCTCCCCGATACGCAATGAGTGCAGGGCAAACGCATCGGGATGGGCACATGACTTCGCTACTAACTCCATAATTTCTCTAAGAGCCTGACCGTACCTCACCACTAATACAGACTTGCCACACCAGTACGCGGAGAGAAGGGCGTGGTCGGAAAGACAAGAGATGCATGGCACCCAATCCCAACATACGGGCAACGGTACCGCCGTCGGCCCTAACTGACGACCTCGAACCACGAACCTCGTTCCGTGTTCGCACGCGTATGCTTCCAACCTTTACCTGGTCTCCCTTCTGCCCCTCAAAACGCACATCTACCTTGTCGGCCCGTTGCCATGGTATGTATTCCAAGTGTGTGCCGTTGGTGTAAAACACGACCTCACCGCGCATAATAACATGCACGGGGTGCGCCACCCCCGAATCGAATGCAAACCTCTCGCCCGACGTTGACAACGGACAACAACTCAGACATCAACCCAGCCACAACACCTTTACGTCTAGACCCCGTGGGGTGATGAGAATTCCCCCTCGTTAGTACCATACCGAAGAAGACCGGTAGACGAACGCGGCCGGGAGTTCCCGCCGTCTCGTGGGACCGTTGACACGCCCACCCACACGTGCATAGAAACACTCCCAATCCCACACGCGGACGCACACCCACACATCCACACACATGTTGAGTGCCCACGAGACCAAGGGGACCGTGACCGGTAGCTCCACTCCTCCATTCCGATGGATATATTATAAAGACCGGAAGCCCAACGCGGCGGTGAGTTTCCGCCGTTCCCTGGGATAGTAGACACCCCCAACCACACGTCCACACCCCCATCCCCACACTCGGACACACACCCACACACCCACACAT
>JAYJMJ010268009.1:0-13335 GCA_036873875.1 Laminaria ephemera | reverse complement strand
GGTGGACGTCTTCAATTCAGATTGCAATTCCAAGCTCTGGTGAGCGCAGCTACTTCAGACTGCTGAAGTGTTACGGATTTTTCAACTGTCAATTTTCAATTGGCATTGAAAAAAGACGAATACCGGTCTGGTTTCTATTCGCATGATTCGTGCTCAAACTCCGTACTCCTTGATGCGTAGGGAGTTAACGGTGACAAACAATCAAACCAAGCGATCTGAGTTTGATTCCCCTGCTCTACTGGATATACTGCCCGCGGAGGTTGCAATACTCGCAAGCCCTTCTAACCGCATCCCCTCTGCCGATTTTTGGCTCGATAAGGCGGTTTTTTGACCGTATAGCCGCTGTCAATTAAAGAACGTTTCCGGTATTCTTGTGCCTTGAAAGTTGCCTTAAACCCAAGCTTCCAGAGGCGTTTCGCTTTTGAGAAAGAGCGTTTTTGGGTTGTGCGACTGGAAAGACTGTTTTGTGCGACCTGAGATATCGGTTAACTCAATGCCAGATGGTTTTTCAGGACAATTCAGAACCGCCCGGCGAGTTTTATTCGACGGACTGGTTCAAAGACGACTGGCTTGAGTCACCAACATGGTTGAACTTCCACATTTTGATTCCGATGGCCACGCGCGAATGGTTGACGTTGGCGAAAAACCGATCACCCGACGGGTAGCGGTTGCCAGTGGCGTCGTTTCAATGCTCCCCCAAACGTTGAAGTTGATCCAGGATCGTCAAATTCAAAAAGGTGACGTGTTGGAGCTGGCGAGAGTCGCCGGCGTGATGGCGACCAAGCGGACGGCGGATCTGATTCCGCTTTGTCACCCGTTACGGATTGATTCGGTTGATATTAGATTTCAATTGGTTGGCGATGACACGGTGAAGATTATCGCTACCGTCGCGGCCAACGAAAGAACCGGTGTGGAGATGGAGGCAATGACTGCCGTCAGCGCAGCCGGGTTAACGATTTACGATATGTGCAAAAGCGTTGATCGTGCGATGCAGATTTCTGATGTTCGACTGGACGAAAAATCTGGCGGCAAGAGCGGTCAGTTTCTTCGAGATGGGCAGCAGAATTGAACAGGAAAACGGGAATTTCAAAGGAACGATCGGTGAGCCAAGCTGCAAGTCACGGGATACAATCAAGTGCCAACTTGAACGCTGCCAATGGCGCCAATAATGATTCGGGCAAATCTACCCAGTCGGTCGCGTTAGAAGACGTCTATGCTCCGATTCGCGAAGAGTTGAACGAGGTTCAACTGATTCTGCGAAATGAGCTCACAAGCGAGACTCCGTTCGTCGACAGCCTGCTGGAGCACAGTTGGTTGATGGGCGGAAAGCGAATCCGTCCGGTGTTTCTGCTGCTTTCCGCTGCGAGCTGTGGTGGAATCAAGCAGTCGCATCTGCAGATGGCGGCGGCGTTGGAAATGATCCACACCGCGACGCTGGTGCACGACGACTTTCTCGACGAAGCCAAAACGCGGCGTCATCGGGAGACGACCAATGCAAAATGGGGCCCAAAAATCAGTTTGCTGCTGGGCGACTATCTTTTCACTCACTCGTTTCATGTGGCCAGTCTTTCAGGTTCGGCGGAAGCGTTACGAATGTTGGCAAAAGCCAGTAATCGAGTATGCGAAGGCGAGATGCGTCAGAATGCGTGGCAAGGCAACTTTGAGCTGACCGAAGCGCAGTACGTCCGAATGATCACGGAGAAAACAGCCGAGCTATGTGGTGTTGGCTGCCAAATTGGAGCTTTTCTCGCCGAAGCCAGTCCCGAGCTCGTCACCGGCTTTGAATCGTATGGTCGCAACCTGGGAATCGCTTTTCAAATCATCGACGACGTTTTGGATATCGTTGGTTCTCCAGAAGACGTTGGCAAGACGCTTGGTACCGATCTGGTTAATCAGAAACCGACTCTGCCGGTGATCCATTGTCTTGAGAAATCTAATCCGGAATCCAAGTCAGCGTTAGTTGAACTGCTCAACGATTCGGCGGCCACGACTTCGGAATTGGTGTTGCTTCTTGAGCGAACTGATTCGATTCAGTACGCCAGGCAGATGGCCCAGTCTCACGCGGTTGCCGCAACTGAGTTCGCTGAGTCTTTGGAGCCAAGCAAGTACGCGACCTCGCTGAGCTTGTTGGGCCGATTTGTGTTGGCTCGTACGAATTAGTACTTGTGCTTAGTCACAACTAAAAAAGGAGGGGCGTCGCCATCAGCCGTTTTGGCGTCATCCACGGTTCTTGCTCGTTCAGCTAACGCCGAAACGGCTAATCCCAAAATTAAACTGTGACGGGCCACTAGTGGGGTCATTGGACCTGAAACGCAGAGTAGCTACGCTCACCAGAGCGTGGAATCTCGCGGTCTGGCGACAGCAGCTACGGTCGATTCGGCTTGGATCAACGACTAGCCTAAGGCAGATTGCTTGAGTATTTGCAGCTTAGCTCACATCAAGAAACGGAATCAATCACGTTCCATATGAAGCTGGTTCTTGTCCAAGATCGGACGGACTTCTTCAAAGAAGTCGTGGATATCGCGAAACTCGCGGTAAACACTGGCGAACCGAATGTAAGCTACGTCATCGATTTCGATGAGTTTCTCCATGACCATCTCGCCGATTTGCTGACTGTCCACTTCTGAGCCTGCAAGGACGTAGACCCCTTGGACGATTTCTACAATCGCTTTCTCGACCGCACTGGTCGCGATTGGACGTTTCCAGCAGGCTCGTTCGATGCCTTTGCGGATCTTTTCAGGGCGAAACAACTCTCGAGATTTATCTTTCTTGATGACTTGAATTTCGAGTTCTCCGACTCGCTCATAAGTCGTGAAGCGTTTTTCGCAACTGACGCACATTCGGCGACGGCGAATCGACAAGCCATCCTCACTGGACCGTGAGTCGATGACTTTGTCGTTGTCAACTTGGCAGTAGGGGCACTTCATATTGAAAATCGAAAAGGAGTGTTACCAACTCGAACGTTGTTGGCGAAACCCACTATACCCGAGAAACGAAGAGGCCGATGACTTAGTCCTTCGATTTGCGAAGTTTTCCGGGTACTTTGTAACGCTCGAGATCGTTCCGGAAGGTTTCGGTAGTTCAAGTGAGGAGGATTTCTGGCTAGGGTTACGACCCTTGCGGACTCCAGATGTCGGCTGGGGCAACACGCTTAACCTGCAAATCGGATGAACCGGTTGAGTTTTATTAACCGCTAATGGACGCGAATTAACACTAATAGACGAGAGTGTTATTCGCGTCTATTAGCGTTGATTCGCGGTTTCTTATTCAGGGTCCTGGATCACGGGGTGCCGTTGATATAATCAAGAAAGCCCCGGCATCTCGAAGTGACACCCGGGCTGGTTTTCTTGGCTTTCCATTTGCCAAAACAGAGCACGCGTTGTGCTTACTCCGATTGGTGGAAAGAATCTCGAAGTGCCTGACTATGAATCAGTGCAACTTCCTGAACAGCAGCAGGTTTTCACTGCTTCAGAAGCTGTGGATCCATTGCAGGATTCGCAACCTTCTGCGCAACTGGAGCTGCAGTCGCATGCATCGCAATCACAGTTGCCAGAATCGCAGTCCGAGCAGTCGCACGTATCGCAATCGCAATCATTGCAACATAAGCAATCGACGCAGTCACAGAGCGGACCGCAATCTTCGCAACAAGGACAGGCACAGCAGCTTTCGCTAGAAGGCGACGGGGTGGTACTACTTGAGGCAGCACCCGCATAAGCAAACATTAACGCAACTCCGACTGCAACGCCGGTTTTAAGTAAAGACATTTCATGCTCTTTCAATAAAGTAAATCAATAAAACGCAACATAACGTTGGTCTATTAATTCAACCAAACTGAGCAGAGTGCATGAACTCGGAGAGAAGAGACTTGAGCTACAAAGCCGTCCAGGTCAATCGGGTGATGTTCAGCTTTGATCTCATAGGTAGGTGCTAGTCGAGCAAGCGTTGGAAACTCTGTTTGATCGACTAGATCTATTGACTCGAATGTCGAACTTAAGAATGGCAACTGGTAGCAGGGTTCGCAACAAGTTTTGCATTCACAGTCTTCAAAACCGATTTGTGAATCGGCACTAACCGAAGTGAATGACTCGCAACACCCAGGCTGCTGATTGGAATCGAATATGCTCGAACAGCATGTTCCCAAAAAGCTGCCAGGCCCAGTTGCTTGCGAGCAACATTCCGATTCGCAAATGCAGGTGCAAGCAGAAATCGGCAATGAATAAGCCAAGATCGCCAGGGCAAGCACAAAACGAGCGACTAGGCGCTCAAGTGTGGCTCCAAAGCGATATCGAATTTGGCGGTGGCCGACCATTCGGAATTTATTCCCAGGTAGAAGAACAAGTCAAGCTGGACAACTAACTATCAATACGCATGATCGGTGCGTAAGGTTCGCGAGTTTTCAATCGACGCTCGAATGTTTTATCGCGATGAGCAGGGAGTCGTCTTGAACTTTGGCTTTCGCGGCCGAGACGTGCAGGATGGCTCACTATTGCAGCACAGCCTAGTGTAGTTGCGTCGGCAGTCAGCGCATTCAATAAGATGCGACGTGATCTGCTCGGTTACTTGGTCATCCAGTTTGCCGTTCAAAAAATTTGGCATTTGATCGGAAACCGAAATACAAGCGATGCCACTCAAGAACGGATTAGCCGCAGCCTTGGAGCCAGCTTGAGGATTGGCAAGTCGAAGCCCGATTGCTGTACCTCCGCCGGCGAGGGCCATCAGGACGGTCACGCCTGCGATAAGTTTCAATAAAGTGCGCCGACGATTCAGCGAAACCTCTGCTGCTTGGTGAAGTACACCAGGCGCGCACGGGGCCCAACGCTGCTCTTCGGCTGAGCCCTTTTCAGGGCCGAAGGGGGAATTCATTTGTGTCTCGTGTTTGGAAGTGACAACGAGGGTATGATCAGTCGGTCCATTGTAATTTGGCTTCGATTGACAAGAACGGATTCTACGAAAACTAAGTGGTAAATCAAAACCCTTTCTTACGAGAAAGTCCATCGAACTAGGTGAAGCATGGCACAAGTCGTGAGATCCTTCGGTTGCGATGACCGCACCACGTAGATTTGACCGCGGCGCAGGCGTTGCTGAGTCGAGCCAAGCTAGTTCTTAAGTCCAGTCGTGTACTCGAATTGGCGAGAGACCTAGCCTTGCAGTCATCAACACTGTTTCTGACCGGGTCTGAACCAATGGCCATTGATTACAGCATCGTATTGCCGACTTGATTGTGCTGTAGCGCAAAACACAAGCCACCACAAAGAACTCAAATAGAGTTCATTTGTGTGAGCTTAAGTACGGGAGTAGCAATCGCTTGGTAAGCAATCGCATAGATTACTGAGCACCGGGAGAGAGACGGGGCATCAGGTTGGGGTGAGCCGATCCGCCGTTGATAATCGGAGGCGTTTCGTTGACTTCACTTGCCAGACGAGGCAAATCGCAAATCAGAACGCGTCGCCGAGAAATCTTCAGCAGCCCTTACTTCTGAAGCTGTCCCAAAACCACTGTCACCGTTTCACGAGTACTGCCGATGATGCAAGCCATCTCTTGATGAGAAAGCCGAATGTTGAGTGAGATTCCTTCTTCGCCCATCAGGCCGTACTTTTCGCACAGTTCCAACAAAAGATGAATCACTCGTTCGCGATTAGACCTGAAAAGAAGGTTTCGCAATCGTTTTTCAACGCGCTGTCGTCGCATACCAATCAGCTTCGTCACACCCAAGACAATCGAAGGGTACTTACGAATGACATGCTCTAGAGCTTGCTTGGGGAGCAGAACCAGATGCGTTTTCTCTGTCGCTTCAACGTACTCGTCACGGCGTTCGTTGCCCAACAAAGAAAGCTCTCCAAAGATCTCGCCAGTGTCAACGAATCCCAGGATCGATTGTTTTCCATCGGGAGTAGCGTGGCAAATTTTGACGCGACCTTGTGCGACTAGTAAAACTCCGTCGGCTTCTTCATGGGGAAGATAAACCGGATCCCCTTTTTTCAATTTTCGCATTCGGGACTGAGACTCAAGCTCAGCGATGTCCGATGCGGAAAGCTGTGAAAAGAGATTGCAATTTTTGATGTACCAGAAACTATCAGCCATTTTTACGTCCTCCTAATATTTGTTCTCAAATTCCGCCCGGCTTTTGCCCATCCGCAAAAGCGTTTCTGTAAGACGTTACATATGTAGACTTGGTTCAGAGGTTTTTCTTACAGACATTCTTAGGCATTACCTGAAATACGTGAATTTGTTCTCAAAAGGTCGATCAAAATCAAGGAAACTCTAGATTCGGTTTTCGAAAGACTTTTGTCGGGGCATGATCTGCCCTTAGAAACTTCTTGAATTGAAAACGGTCAATGTTGGAGCAGTTGGCGTCGATGTGCGGCAACATTACGACCAACCTGAATTCACTTACCATGCGGTTTTGCGTGGGGAAGACCGACTGCTCGATGTCCGCTTTCAACCGGTAAAGCCTGCCCCAGACAACTGAGTTTAAGGAATTAAACGAGCAGTTGTTTACGTTTGCAAAAGGATGTTTCAAACGAGCAACGAAAGTACCTGACCGAAATGAGTAATGTCGGAATAGATTATCGACCGCCACCACCACCGCCCCGGGATTTGCCTCCGCCACCTCCGCCACCTCCGGCTCCTCGAGCGTTGCCGCCTCCGCCTCGAGCGCTGTTAGTCTGAGCCTTAATTGCATTCATGAATGCGGACCTTGCGGCGTCAGACTGTTGTTTTTGAGAAGTCGTCTGAGCGTTAGATTTGGCGGGCTGTTTGGCCTCACCAGATCCAATCTCTTCTTCGCCAACAACAATAATCTTTGAACCGAACATTTGCCGAATGGTATTCACGATCGATTCTTGATTGTTGATATTGGTCATGATTTTGTAGGTAGGAGGCGTGCTGAGTTCAGGTTTGTCGAGTTCAATTACCCTCTTAAGAACTTCTTTGTAGATAAACTCTGGGCCGGAGACGAGAAGCTGTCGGGTCGCCATGTCGACACCCAATCGAACCTTTGGTTTTGCTGTCGTGACGGCTGCGCCGCCACCGCCACCTTTTTTTCCACCCGAAAGCTGCTGCACCATCTTCATCATCTGCTGTGCTTCGTTGTTCTGCCCGCCGCCACCTTGTCCCTGCGCCCCAGAATCGACCAAGTCGCCGAGCGTCGGTTCAATGATGTCTTTTAGTTCTTGTGGGTCACGGTGAATGATGTCAATGGTTCGGAATTCCCCAAGCAATCTGGGGTCGTGTGGAGCTTCGGGTTGATCGAGGGTATCGATCAGAATGGAGATTTCATCAAGATCAGTCTCAGTCGCACCAGCAACCCACAGCGAATTAAATGCCAAGTCGACGCCAAACCGCACGTCGCCTTCGAGGTTTCCACCCCCAGCATCGCCACCGGTTCCGCCGCCAAGTATGCCACTGAGCAAATCGTCTCCGCCACCCATCATGTTGCTCATCATGCCTTCCATTAATCCACCGCCGCCTCCGCCGCCAGCGTCGGACATGCCGTAGTAGTTTTCTAGGAAACTGATCATTTCATCAGCTGCTCTGTACTCTAAAAAGAAGAAGGTGGGGCGCTGGACTTGGGAGGAGTTCTTGATTCGATTTTCGATTTCGTAGACCAAGTCATCCAATGCATCGAGGTCTTCGGAATCCAAGATCAACGAACCGCCGGAAAATCGCCCAACGACTGGGGCTCCAGGAACTGACTCATACTCTGGCGCTGGTTGATAAGACGATCCAGTTTGTTGATCCGGAGCAGGCTCTTCGGTTTCTTGAACCGCGAGCATGCTACTGGCGAAAGCAGGATCGACGCCAGCGATGTGAGTCGCCAGAAACAAGCATTCACTCATAGTCGACATCAATTGGCTCGTTTTCAGTCGCCTGGGTGTGAACCGACGGCTTTGGTCAGGCCTTTCCGCCGGCACATCGAGTCCTCGGAAAAAGTCGTCAACCGAATCGCCACTCTGCTGATTCTTGATAGTGCCTTGAACGTCTTTGCGCTCCTTGGGCAGAATCATGTTGAAAGGATTGTTTCTTCCCGCGGACATCAGGAGATCGGGAAGCAACGGGGCAAGCTCTTCCATTTCGCGATCGCCCATTGGGATGATTCGCGTTCGAGTGCGTGGCCCATAGTCGGTTACCAAGGAATTGGCATCAAGTTCAGCGACCATGCTTTTGACGGTGTCGACTTCTTGAGGCGTACCGCGGACGATGATTTGTCTGGTGTAAGAGTTGGCCAAAAGTACTGGTCCTGAAGTATCTTCAGCCGATTGTCGAAACAGGTTCTGAAGCACGATGATGATCTCGGCCGGATCTCCGTTGACTAATTGGATCATTGCGAATCCTTTACCGCCGTCACCTGAAATGGCGGCCAGCGTGTCGGTGACAAGTTGATGATCTTCTTTGCGACCTAGGACTGTGATCGCCCCGGTCGTTGCGTCCTGCTGCATTCTGACGTCTTCGCGAGATTCCAACATCGTCTGCAACGTGTCGAACGCGAGCTGAGGATCGACCAGCACTTGGTACATCTGCAATGTGGGTTTGTCGAGAACGACACCGTCGACGATCTCGTCTGGGTCAGCATCAATTGTCTTGGCAACATTGGCGAACTCAGCAAGCCACTTTGCGTTGCCGCGAACGAACAAACGATCAGCAAACGGCTCAACTGAAATCAATAGTTTTTCGTCGTCCCGCATGTTGCGACCATCCGGGATTCCCAAGAGTCCGCGAGCAAGCCCCATGAATGATTCAGCGTCTTGGTTTTTGAGGTTGTAAACCGTGAGCTGCATTTCGTCGCCGAATTCCTTTTTTAGCGAAGCCTGGATCAGGTCTCGGATTTTTCGTAGCTGTCCCCCGGTCTCGCGAACATGAATCTGGTTGGCAGTCGGGAACACAGCAAAAAAGTTTTGATTGTCACGGCTGATCAACGGGTTCAATTGTGCGCCAATATCTTGAGCGTCGAGTTCGCCCATGTCAAAGATGCAGCTGATAGTTTCGTGTTTGCCACGCTTGTCGAGGTCTTCGACTTTCACTGTTTCAATTAGGTCATTTGGAAAGTCCGCATCGCGTAGTTTCCAAAGCACCAACATGTTTCGATTTCGAATCAGCGTATATGGTTCCGGCTGGCGAATCATCAACGCATGGTTGAGTTGATCCAAAGCTTCGAGGACGGTGTATTCAGAATCGTCTTTGAGAGTGAACACGCCGTCAGGAAAGTCGGACACTGGCTGAAGCGAAAATTTTGCTTGTTCGGCAAACCATGGAATGACATCGGACCAGTCTTGCTCAGTGAAGGTAAACCGAATCAAGCCAGGGGCATCGATGGTTTTTTTGCCGCTGCCCGCAACGGCAGGCGCAAAATCTTCAGGGAATGGATCATCATCCCTTGTAATTGGAGCAGTTAGTTTCTGTTGGACTTGCGGAACGCCTTTGGCCGCTGGAGCGTCTTGATATCCGAGAACCTGAGCCGTCGCAAAAACTACGATTGCTAAACTGGTGAACGCTAATGAACAGGAAGTTCTCATGATCCAAAATCTGCTGTCTAAATAGGATCCGAAGATCCGCTTAAAGGATATTTTCCAAGTTGTTGGCGTTGGCTAGATCGCCAAACAGACCAATCCCGACCCGAAAATTGCGAGCCAAGCTCTACCTATTAGTATTGCTTGGTCTTCGCAGTAACACTACTCAAACGTGGGCTAACCTCAAATCGATGTAACTCATCTAGGCTCGGTCAGTCCGGTTTTTCCATTTGCGACGGCCGGTACGGCAAAAATGGGGGAATACTCGCTATCTCACGCCTTGGGCTTATCAAACTCAATTTTTCCCCACACAATACAATTAAACTCCCAAATCACGTCAATGTTTCGAGAAACACCCGCTGGCTATGAAAATTCTGTGTCTTGAGACAACTTGTGATGAGACTGCTGCGGCTGTGGTTACCGGGGATTTGGAAGTCCTGGCCAGCGTGGTTGCGTCGCAAGCCGCGTTGCACGAAGCATTTAACGGCGTTGTCCCCGAAATCGCTGCCCGAGCCCACGTCGAGCGGATCTTTCCTGTGATCGATCAAACGCTGAAACAGGCTCAGCTGAAATTAAGCGATTTGGACGCGATCGCGGTCGCTAATACTCCAGGGCTCTCCGGTTCATTGATCGTCGGAGTCGTTGCGGCCAAGACGCTTTGTTTGGTCAACGATCTGCCGCTGCTGGCGATCAACCATCTTCACGCGCATGTTTTCGCTTGCCAATTGGATGCTCCAACGCCAGTTTTTCCCTGCGTCGGAATGGTTGTCAGCGGTGGTCACACGCATTTGTATCGTTACCAAAACGCACTGAGAGCGACTTATTTGGGTGGCACGATCGACGATGCGGCAGGAGAAGCGTTCGACAAAGTCGCCAGTATGCTCGGGCTTCCTTATCCAGGTGGCCCGTCGATTTCAAAAGTCGCGTTGGCGGGCGATCCGGCCAGGCACTCGTTTCCACGAAGCTTCATTCATGAAGACCGTTTGGACTTCAGTTTCAGCGGGCTCAAGACCGCGGTACGTTACGCGATTGGTGGTCCAGGCAACCACGATGTAAAGTCGGTCAGTTTGTCTGATGAACAGATCGCCGATCTAGCCGCAAGCTTTCAACAAGCGGTGGTGGATTGCTTGGTTTCCAAATCGGTTAAGGCAGTCAAGCAATCCGGTTTGAAGAATTTATGTGTTGGAGGTGGTGTTGCGGCTAACCGTGTGTTTCGCGAGCAGTTAGGCGTGCAATGTGAAAAGGAAAAGATCCAACTCTATTTCGCCCCATTGGAATTTTGCACCGACAACGCGGTGATGGGGGCGATTGCGGTCGAGCGATTCAAAGCCGGCTTGTTCGAGGATTTGGAGTTGGATATCAAACCGGGTTTGGTTCGACATTGAAATTTACGTAAGCGTTCACGAGTTCAAGTTTCTGAATTATCACGAAAAACACGAAGCACACTAAACATTTCCTTCGCTTCTTTTCGTGTCGTTTGTGTCTTTCGTGGTTAAAACACTGCCCAATTCTCGCTGTGTTCGTGAACGGTTACAAATATTTAGCGTTCAATTAATTAAGTTGCCAGCTTGTTCAAAACTACCTGGATACGAAAGTTGATTGACGATCCGGTAAACGCCGGGTTCAAGTCTTAGCTGACGCTCCAGTCGCTCGCTATCTGCGGCGGTGTTGACGGTGCCGTTGATGTAAGCCGTTCGATCCGACACGGTCACCGTGTACTGTGAACCAGAAAACTGTGAGCCAGGTTGACGGGAAAAGTGATTTTGAAAACGACTTGAAACGACCGTTCCAGGCGTCTCAGGGGCGTAGAAGTTGGTACGCAGTTTCGCTCGGATGCTTTTGCGAATGACCGTAAAGCTGTTGGATTCACCACTGGCACTCGACGGGACCGTGGGTGAAACGTCGTTAACGCCACCGCCAAAAGATGCTCCATCAGATAGCGGCGGGCCACTGTCCTCGCTGGCAGCGCCTACAAATCCAGTGTCAGCACCTGTCGAAATCCCTGGAGCGGTCGCACCGACGAAGCCTTGATTTCGAGTGTTTTCTGAAAACTCAATTGGGACGAGGCTTTCTGTCGAGTCAAAGAGGCTATCGCCCTGCGCTGTGGTGGTCTGGCCGCCGCCGACATCGTCTGGAGTGAGGGCTTCAAGTTCGGCCAATGGGTCATCTTGAGGGCGAGCAGTGGCGGTGGAACTCAGGACAACTAAGGCCAAAAGACAGACCGCAGTCATCAGAAGGTTTGACAAGATGATTCTAAAATTCAATTTTTCGTCCTCCAAAACAATCGTACGCAACTCAAACACCGGACAAGCCGGTTTGGTTCCGGCTTTTTTCGCGACCTCAGTGAGAGCAATGGCAATCGTTGGCCGCATGCAGCTGGTCAATCGCAAGCAACGGAAGTAGTAATCCGACCAACTTATCTTATCCATCGACAAGCCATCGGTTCCAGTCGATCTAACTCCAGCGTAAGATGATTCTGCGGCCCCGGGAGACCGATCAAGCTTTTTTTGAGCTTCGTTCTGCGGCTTGATGTCGTCAAATGATGAAATTCATCCGCAAAGCGACTAAACTGAGAATCGAGCCGATTGAGAAAACTGAGCCTAATCGGGAAAACGAGAATAGCGAAAAATCCCAGAAACTTGCTCCAACGGTGAAACCCTTTCTTTGAATTGAGGGTTTAATGAGTAACCAAAATCTACAAAGGAAAAATCAATGCGAGCTGGAATCTCCGTCTCAAAAGTTGCTGCTGCTTCAATGAAATATGCCCATTCAGTTTTTGCATTCGGCGTGCTGACTTTCGCCCTACTCTCGCCTGCGATGGCTCAGCTTGACCCTGAGACTCGGCCGCCGACACAGGATCTGCTTCCCGAGACGACGGTTTCGTTCATTCAAGTAGACAACTTTCGTGACTTGATGGAGAAGCTTCAAGCTTCGTCGTTTGGTCAAATGCTGGAAGAAGATTCCATCGCTGCTTTGACTGAAGGTTTGTGGGAAGAAGCCAAAATCGCATACGAAGAAGACGTGAAGGCTGACGTTGGCCTCGAAGTCGACGATATTACTGCTTTGCCAGCCGGCGAGATGACCTTCGCTGTCATTGCTCCCCGACGCAAGGATCCGGAGTACATGTTGATTCTGGAGTTGGATGATGAAAGCGAAGCGCTCGATCGAGTGCTTGATCGCGGTCGAGAGTTTGTTAAGAACGAGGGTGGCGAGGAAATCAATAGCGAAGAATCTGAAGAAGATGGAATCGAGTACGAGTCTTTCAACGTGGAAGGGAAGCGAGTCAGATTCTTCCGCTTGGGCGGTTTGCTTGTCGGCTCGACTTCTGAATCTGAACTCGATGCATTTGTCGATCGGTGGGCGGGCCGAGAAGTTGAAAAGGTTCGGCCTCTGAGTTCGAATCGAAAATTCATCACCGTGATGAACCGCTGTTTGGGAAGCAGCGAGCTTAGACCCGAAGCTCGTTTCTTTGTAGATCCGATCGCACTGTCCAAAAGCGCTACCCGAGGCAACGCGCAGGCTCAGATTGCGCTTAACTTTCTTCAGGCCCTTGGGCTTGATGGTCTGCTAGGAATCGGCGGCAGCATGTTGCTTTCAGAAGACGATTTCGAATCTGTCGTTCACGCTCATGTGTTATTGGCCGATCCGCGAACCGGGATTTTCGAGATGATAGCGCTCAAACCGACCAGCTACGAGCCAGAGCCGTGGTTGCCTGCCGACGCCGTTTCATACATGACGACCAGCTGGGACATTGATCAA
Source organism: Laminaria ephemera (assembly GCA_036873875.1). Taxonomy (NCBI): domain Eukaryota; class Phaeophyceae; order Laminariales; family Laminariaceae; genus Laminaria; species Laminaria ephemera. Next base: position 70 of record JAYJMJ010268009.1, on the reverse strand, counting down.
ATGCTGTCGGAGCTAACCAAAATGATTGAGGCGTTCCAAGGCGCAGGCGTCGTCGACGAGTGGAGTGACA
>JAYJMJ010268000.1:0-13336 GCA_036873875.1 Laminaria ephemera | reverse complement strand
TCCCTTCCTGATCGATTGGCCTGCAGTAGAAGCTAGTCTACTGCTGTGGTTTCTCCCGCCCGCCCGCCCCCTGTCTTCTTTCGAAGGTGGGTGGAACGGAGCGTCCACACGCACATGGTGTTGGCCACAACGTACTACATTTATATTATTGTTGTCTGTGGTTAACTGGTAGCGATTCGGGGTTAACACGGAGTTGGGATATGTCAATGGTTTGCTACCATTGGTGGTCTCGGTCGTCCGAGACTGCGTATGTTAGAGCCCCGGCCAGTTTAGCTGGGGGGGGGGAACTTCCGGATGCTGGCAGTACGATAGGAGACGAGAAGCAGCGGCCGGTGCCGCGGTTCTCGTGTCTCGCCAGTGGAGCCCCCCTCCAGCGCCGCAGAGAACAATAAAAACACGACAATTCGAAGGATATACAACAAAGTCGTTCTTGTATTGAAAATATATTTTTTTGTATACTTAGGCCATGGGTTTGTTCATCGGGTCGCTCTTGCAGTTTACTCAAAATACATTTTTGGGTGAGGTGTAGCGCTCCTCAGGTGAGGAGCCTAAGAAAAATAATGGTGCTCCATTACCGTAGCATGCGCCTGGATCAAAAACTTTTATGGGCGACGTTTAGAGTTCCTCATGTGAGGAGCCTCACAATCTTTGGTTGCAGTCCCTACCGTACATACGACGACCCCAAAACCCAGACTTCGAGACACACCGAATACACGCTTCGAGGAACAATCCCGTTACCTACGTATATAGCGATACATCTTGTGTACCAGAAACTGCATTCCGAAGATAGATAGTTCCCAGTTGAGGAGGGCCGGCAGTCAGACATATAATGGCTAATGCGTGCTACCCTGTATTTCTTCATTTTTTTACCTCACTTTTCACTTTCCAGCTTCTGGACAAGCCGTGGTCACAGGTGTTGTCCCTTCCCCCCCCCCGTTACGCGCCTTCATTTTGATCTCGCAGAGGGTTCAGCATCCCCAATGCTCGTCGATTTTCATCGAGTTGTGCTAACTCACGCTCTCGCGCTTTCCGCAAGTCAATTTTGTTTGCACAAGAAAACGTCCTTACGAGTACGAGTATGCACTCGGGGGGGCTGGAATCAGCGAAATCGACATTAGTGATTACGAGATTAACACACTAGACCACCGGGGACGCCGACAAAATCCCCCCTGTCGTAGTAACAAGTCCCCATAAGCTTTGCGGTGATAGTTTGCGCAGACGGACGACCCTGTATTGGGCGAAAATGTTTTGCTCACAGCAGTAGAGCCCAGCTTGGGACAGGAGCGTCTACGGTTTTGTCGGCAGCGCTGACAGCAGGGGCCAAAGGCTACACCGCGAGACAGAAAGGAAGAGCGGACTGCGTGGAAATAACACCTACATCATGCAGAAGGCGTATGGTAGGACAGCGGTAGCACGTTTGGCCGGCCAAGCAACAATGAAGGCCGGCATTTAGAGGGTGTAGCTGGGCGGAAGAAACTGTGGGCTATTTCGTGCGAAGATGGCACTGTGATGCGAACAGAGGTAGAACGGGAGTGCGATGCACAACATGTTAGAACCAGTGACACGATTTATCGATACCAATCAACGCACGCGGGGCGGAGGGGGGGGTGGGGGGTGGTATGTCTTCCCCATGAGGCGCCAATCTGGTTAAATATCATTAGAAGTCTACAGCGCTGGAAATGTGACCTGTGATAAAGGTGGCACTTTTTGGCCGAAAGATTTTCTGAATAACGGGGCTCGGCTCCTTAACCCAAACTCGTCGGAATTTCATTCTTGTTTTGCACTGCTGTATGTATCGTTGTATAGCGGGCATGGGATGGTTCGTCGAGTAGCACTCTTACCTTTCTCTGACTAAGCTTTTTGGGTGAGGTATAGAGCTCTTCAAGTAAGGAACTTCCGAAGCGTTTTGTTAAACCTCTACCGTAGCATCCGTCTTGACGCAAGACCCAGTGCTACAAATAGAGGTGGCACTGTTTTGCTTCTTCGTTTCTGAATGACGGAGCTCCTTCACCCAAAACTCGTCGGAATGCCACCATTCTGGTGTTGCAATCTGAACAGTTTTTATACCTAAGCCGTGGGTGTGGTCATTCCGGTTGCACTCTGAGTTTACTCAAAAACAGTTCTTTGGGTGAGGAATAGAGCCCCCCAAATGACGAGCTTCAGAAAACGAATGGTACGCCTCTACCGTAGCGAGCGTCTTGACGCAACTTCAACATAATGTGCGATAGGACACGCTACGATAGAGGTGCACCAGCTTTTTTTTCTTAGTATCATCACTTGAGGAGCTCTGTGCTTCACTCGCAACCTGATTTTGTGCAAACTAAAAGTGCAACCCGACGAACAAGCCCATGGCCTAGGTATACACAAAAAAATCAGATTGCAAAAGAAGAATGACATCCCGACGATTTGGGGTTAAGGAGCCCCGTCGTTCAGAAACAAAAACGCCAAAAAGTGCTACCTGTATCGTAGCACGCGTCATAGGCTACGCTAACTCGACCCATGCTACGGCAGAGGTGCACCACTTGAGGAGCTCTGTACTTCACCAACATACTGATTCTGTGTAAACTTAAAAGTAGCAACCCGATGAACAAACCCATGGTCTAGGTATACAAGAAACTCAGGTGAAAAAAAAGAATGACATCCCCCCGACGAGAGTTTAGGTTAAGGAACCCGGTTATTTAGACCCAAAAACGACCTACAGTGCTACCTCTATCGTACCACGCGTCACTCCTCGCGTAGTCAGGCAGAGAAGGTTCCAAGGCAGTCGGTATAGTAGGACGAACGCTACGGCAGGGGGTGCATCTAATGTTTTTGAGGCTCCCCAGACGCATGCTACGGTGGACGTACACCATTTTGTTTTCGAGGCTATTCACTTGAGGAGCTCCATCCTTCTCCCCAAAACTGATTTGGGAAAAGATTCAAAGTACTACCCGATGCACAATCCCACGGCCTAGGTACACAATGAACATTGTTGCAAAAACAAAATGAAATCCCGACGATTTGGGTGTACGGAGCCCCGCCATTCAGAAACCGCTTCAGGCGAAAAGTGCTATCTCTATCGTAACACGCGTCAAAACTTGACGAGGTCTACACCTCACTCAAACACAAAACTTGAGAAAAAACGAAAGTGTAACCCGATGAACACTCCTACGGCCTAGGAATAAAAACAAAATAAAGTTGCACAAACAAAAATGGCATTTCCGACGATGTTGAGTTAAGGAGCCCCGTCATTCAGAAAACGTTTCATACGCGTGCCACGATAGAGGTAGCACTTTTTGGCTTTTTTGTTTCTGAGTGACGGGGATTCTTAACCCGAAGTTGTCGGATTGTCGTTCTTGTTTTTCGATCTTAATTTTGTATGATACCTAGGCCATGGGTTTGTTCGTCGGGTTGCATTTTCAGTTTACTCAAGGTTTGTTCGTGGGTGAGGTTCAGAGCTCCTCAAGTGAGGAGCCTCGGAACAATAATGGTGCAACTCTATCGTAGCATGTGTATCCAGCCAAACAGTGCTACCTCTATCGTACCATGCGTTTTTCAATGAGGTATTATTGAAAATGTAGTCAAGGGATGCGTGCTACGACACAGGTAGAACTTGTTTGTCAAAACTTTGTTTCTGAATGACGGGGCTCCTTAACCCCAAATCGTCGGAATGTTATTCTTTTTATCTTTGGACGCATGCCACGGTAGAGGTGCACCATTAGTTTTCTGAGAGTCTTCACTTGAGGGTCTCAATGCCTCTCCCAAAAACTGATTTTGGGGACAATAAAAGTGCTACCCGATGAACAATCTGATGACCCAGGTATAGAACGAAAATTATTCCAAAAGAAAGAATGAAATTCCGACGAATTTGGGTTAAGGAGCCCCGCCATTCAGAAACCTTTTCAGACAAAAACGCTACCTCTATCGTAGCTCGCGTCTATGAATACTTGTTATACCAATGCCATGGGTTTGGTCATCGAGTTGCACTTTGAGATTACTTAAGATAGGGTTTGGGTGAGGAATAGACCTCCTCAAGTGAAGAGCCTCAGAAAAAAATTGGTGAACCTCTACCGTAACATGAGTTTGAAAAAGCAGTCAAGCCATACGATATTCAAACTAAATATATGGACGGAATTGGCCAATGTTGTTTTTTTTGTATTTTCGTGACGAGTTTCTCTCCTAAATGTTCAGATTGAACCACAAGAATGATATCCCGACACTGTTTAGTTAAGGAGCCCCGTCACTCGGAAAATATAACGCCCAAACGTCCCACCTCTATGTTAGCACGCGTCGTTGGGTAGTTGACGCGTGCTACGATAGAGGTAACACTTTTGGCAGAAACGTTTTCCGAATGACAGGGCTCCTTAACCCAAAATCGTAGGAATTTCTTCTATCTTTTTTGCAATATTTTTCGTGGTATACCTAGGCCATGGGATTGTTCATCGGGTAGGACTTTTTAAAAAAAAATCAAATCAGTTTTTGGGAGAGGTACAAAGCCCCTCAAGTGAGGAGCCTCAAAACGAAATAGAAAAGGTGCAGCTCTACCGTAGCATGCATGCGTCCGTTGATGACTTCAGGATCCTCATAAGTCACAAACAGATTGGCCTAATCATGCTAGCCCTATCGTGGCATGCGTGTCGGTTAGAAATGCGTGCTACGATAGAGCACTCTTTTAGGCCGTTTTGTTTCTGAATGACGGAGCCCCTCAACCCAAAATCGCCTGAATGTCGGTTTTTTTTTTCCAAACTGTTTTTTTTTTGTATGCGTAGGCCATGGGTTCGTTGATCGGGTTGATATTTCGGTGTAACAGAAAGACAGATTGTGGGTGAGGGTCATAGCTCCTCAAGTGAGGAGCCTCGGAATAAAAACTGGTGCACCCTCGTCGTGGTATGCGTGTCGGTTGAACTGGCCGTGAAAAGCAACATGATCCAAGACCCCCCCAGTCAGTGACCTGAACACTACGGGAGATGCGTATGGGTATCATGAGTCGAGCCTGAGATAGACAGTCGACTTCGGAGGATGGTCTGCGCGAGGCAACAGGCAGCCTCTCGTCGGTGCCCTGACCCGAGCATTCTCGGAGACAAGGCGTGGATAGCACTATAAGTCGGACTTTAGATGCATTGCACGTACTGCCGTCGGCCCAACATCGTCGAGGGAAATTGGGAAACAGTAGGCAGAGTCATAGGAGAGTATCTAATGCTTGACGGAAGTATGTTCGATTTTCATCTGAACGGCATTTACGCTACATTGTCGGAGGGCAAGAATAGTATTAATAATATTAGGATAATCTAATGCTGTACTGCCCTTGGACAATGCTACGGTAGGGGGGAGGGTGCCTCTTCTTTCTCTACCACGTTTAGGGCGCCATGAGAGTACCACTAAAATGCGGACTTCACCACCTTCTGTTAGCGCAGCGTAACAGACAGTTCCATGGTGGTGAATACCGCGAATTGAAGGGGCCACTCGCGTGAGTGTACCCGAGTGAAGAGACGCATGCTACGATAGAGGTGCACCCTTCGAATTATGGGGCTCCTCACTTGAACAGCTTTATACCTCTCCCAAAACCTGTCTTGAGGAAAAGTAAAAGTGCTACCAGCAGATGAACAATCCCATGGCGTAGGTATACAAAGAAGATATTTTTACAGAAAAGAATAAAATTTCGACGATGTTTGGCTAAGGAGCCTCTGTCATTCAGAAACATTTTCAGTCAAAGAGTGTCATCTTTACCGTGTAGCACGTCTCAAAAGGAGGCTTACAAAGCGACATCCCTCCACAGCCTTTGGTCTAATGCTAGCGTGTTTGCGATGTACCAACTTTGGTTGGGTAGGAGTTGGGTAGGAAACATATATATTTATAGTATTGAAACCGCCAAAAAGACAATCCAAAGCCAACCCAACCCACGAAAAAACAGCGAAAAGTTAGGTTGTTTTTTTTTTCTCACAATTATTTTTAAAGTTTTAACCTATTTTTTTCGAGGGTTAGTTGGCCTTGGGCTATACAATTGGTCGGTTTCAAAACTATTTTTACACTTTTTTCTAACCCGACTGAGTTTGTACATTGCTAACACCCTACCGACTAAGACCTGCCGTCGCCGACACAGTAATTAAACAACATGCTGCCATAGCACCGCCGCCGTCGATAGGATTATCTGCGAGGGCAAGACCGACGCACATCACGGCTGGGATGCATGTGACGGTAGGGAGACACGTACCTTTTTCTGAGGCTATTCACTTCAGGAATTCTGCACCTGACCCAACAACTGTTTTTGATGCAGGTTTTACGCTTTTCCCGATGGATACTGTGTTGGTCTATGTAGAAACGAATGAGATGTAGAACCCACATGGGGATCCGTCGATAACGGGGAGCTCCATAGTTGAGGAGCCTAGTCAGTCAGACACGCATTGTGCCGGGAACGTGATGCTCCCGCCATAGCACGCGTAAGGCGACGTGTGCTGCGATAGCGGTAGCACGGTAAATGGCAAACTACTGCCGACCGTCGGGCCTCCCCGACAGGGTATAATAGCTGCCCAACGCCATTCGACTTTTGAAGTACCACCCGTCGTATACCTAGACCGTACGTCGACTCGTGACTCTTTCGCGTTGTTGATCACCAGTCAGGGATTGGCTTCGTTACGCACCTCCTCATAAAGGCACCCGAGCAAATTAGGGTGCACCTCAATCGTAGCACGCGCCCAGTAGCTGAAACTCCAACCCCCATGCACGCAACCATGATTGACGGACCCTTCACATTCATGTTTGGAGGCGATCTACGCAGCGCTAGTCGCGTCCTTGAGGCTTCGTACCCCCTATCTCCCCGTTGCGGTGTTATGCGTTGTATCAAGTGTCCCCTCATCATACCTGGCAGGCGTCATCGTCTGCGGCCTGGACGAGAATGTACTCGTCCCTTTCCAGACGACAATCGGGGGGATAAAAAAACACACACAGGTGTTTCCAAGTGGGACGCGTACTACGGGAGGAGAGCACCTACATTCTCACAGGCCCCGCGCACACAGTGCTTGAGGAGCTCGATACCTCACGAAAAACCGACCTCGACAACCTAAACCGAAAGCTTGGCTACCGATCCCCTGGCACAATGTCATCACGAATAAAACAGTGTAAAGCCCATGTGGTATTCCGGGCAACGTTGAGTAGCTCCTTGGTTGAGGAGGCCTGTCTCCCCGAAGAGATTCTACCTAAGCAGTGCTACCTCCATCGTTGCGCGCGTCTGTCGCAAACTGTCTGGGAGTGTCGAAGACAGGCAAAATGGGACGCGTGCTACCATAATGGTAGCACGTTTAGGCTTTAAAAATTCTGAATGATGGGGTTCCTTAAACCAAAATCGTCGACGTGTCGTTTTTGATTTTTCAATCTAACCTGGTTGTATACGTAAGCCATGGGTTTGTTAATCGGGTTGAAATTTTCAGTTTACTCAGAATTAGTTTGTGGGTGAGGTTCAGAGCTCCTCAAGCGAAGAGCCTCAGAGAAACGCTGGTGCACTTTTATCGTGGCATGTGTCGAGGGCGACGACGCAGATCTCAAGCTTTTCGCACCCCAAAACGACTCGTGAAAAAGAATAAACTCGCTACGGTCGTACCTCGTAAACCAGCTTCTCTCTCTTCGTTATACGCCGTCTCGAGCGCCAGAGACCAAAACCTCCTAACCATGGCTTGGGTACGCGGGGGGTACTCCCGTTGTCACTTCCATCATTATACAACTACTCATAGCGCTAGCTGTCTTTACCTCACTTCAACAAGGACAAAACAACGAGGTATGTTCCGCAACTGCGTGTATATTATCAAACCTCGGCGTGTTCAGAAATTGCTTGTAGTTGTGCAGCGCGCGTCTAAGGGAGAACCGAAGACGGACCGACGATATCATCACAAAAGACAAGGAGCACCACAGATGAATAACGTCCTAATACGTAAACTACTTAAACATTTTCAAGCCCCGGGGTGTTCAGGATCCGCTTGTACCACAGCAGCGCGACTCAGGTTTTAGCGCCACACACAACGCGACAACATTGGCATTTTGAAGGCAGACGGCATCGGAGACAGTTTTCCAACATATGCAATTCGTTCTTTTCAAGCCTCCTGGCTTTCAATAGCCGCTTGACCTGGTGCGGTTCGACCCTTCGAGCGTCGGCGCCAAAGGCAAAGCGACAGCACAAAAAAGAACACAGAGGCAACCAGGAACCCAAATGCCCACCCATGAAAATTTTCTTCCGAATTGCCGATTACGATGTTGTCTGAGTCCGTAGAGATATCGCTTGATGCAGGGGAAGAGGAGGAGGAGGCGGAGGGAGTTGGGGCCATCGTCCCTGTAAAATGAGGCGCTGAGGAGGTGGAGGGAGAAGGTGCACTGTAAGGGGAAGCGAGGGGGGAGGGGGTGGGAGGGGAGGAAGAGGAGGAGCCGGGAGAGGGGGCGGGATTGGAGGGTGACGGTGTGTCGTCGTCGTCGTTGTCCTTTAAGTATTCCGCGATTGAGATTACCAGCGAGGCAATCCCTACTATGGTGCTGGCCACCACTCCAGCGTCATGCAACCACGCTTTTGCCATTGTCAGCGTCCTCTCGGGCTCTCGGCGCCGGTGCCTATCAGTTGTTATGACCTGTGCCGTTCAGAACCAAACAGCACAAAGCAGCGACAGCGGTATCGTAAAATTGGTTTCGACCACTCCAGTGTTTTGCACCCGCTCATACACCACTCTAGGCGCCCTCGGCCTCGCCTACCCATTAACGAGATCTGCGATTCAGGTAAAAGAAACATGGCCGTAGTAGCGTCATCGTTATATTCGTTGGCTGGTCAGTTTCCAATCTTCTGGGATGATGCTGGTGATACCACAACAGCGCAATAGTACTTGGGAGAGGTTGCCACAGTTTTCATTGGTTTACGCGTAGATTTATCCGGTTCTGGGTGTTGATGATTTTATATCTGAAGATAACGTAACAACTTTGGAGCTTGTGAAGCTGTACTGTTGTCTTGCACCCACATGTTATAGGGCCTCTCGCACTCGGGAAACTTTCTACCCATACACAAAGAACTTTTGAAAACTAATTAGGGCTATCTCGATGAAGCATCCCATGGCCTAGGTATGGATAAAAATCTGGTGACACATGCTACAACAAAGGTGCACCATTTTGTTTCTCGGGCTCTTCACTTGAGAAGCTTTAACCCTCACCCGAGGACTGATTCTGAGAAGAATGAAAGTGCAACCCGATGAACAAACGTGTCACTTAGGTATACAAAACATTCATACCGCAAAACAAGAGTGAAATTCCGACGAGTTTGGAATAAGGAGCCGCGTCATTCAGAAACAAACAAAAGCCGAAAAGTGCCACCTTTTTTCGTCGGACGCGTCTGGAGTAGAACAAATAGGGGCTACCGTGGAAATTGGGTACGATCGTTCCTCAGGAGAAGAGGCATTTCAGGAATACATGTATTTGTCAGCAATTGATACTCCTGTTGCAGCACGCGTGCTGCATCAGTATTGCCTAACTACGGAGGGCTCTGAGTAGAAGTGATTGAAGGTTGCTGGGAATGACACCTGCCGGGATGGACACAGTTGTGTTGGCTGGGAATATCGAATCTTCCGAGTCACCACAACAACAGCAAGGTGGGGCCGCCCGATACATGTCTTTCGGGACAGGGACACGTGATCATCTACGCGCTGGAATTTACCAGGGATACTTTGTTTTAGAATTGTCTCATCATCATTGATCGTGTTGAGCTGCCGGAACATCGATTGTGGGGTCGCTGGGCATCATCTTTCTCGTAGCGCTGCTGAGGTCGCGGAACGTGGAATATCGTCATCATTGTCTGGACTGTTTAAACAACGGCCCTCGGATTGCTGGGCATAATCCGTGCTTGAGAATGGGCGAACCATTTTGTTTCTGAGATCGCTGGACAATCATAATCCGGATCGCTATAGCATAGACACCTTCATCGCCCGGGGTCACCCCCAATAGCAGGGCAATGCTTACTTTTAAGTTCGTAGTTGATGTGCAATCACTACGCACGAGAACACTGGGAGTCTTGGTTTGGATATCGGATGAGGTTACGAGTTTGGGGATCATGATGAGTGAGACAAAGGGGTGATAACATCATCGCCTACCAGGCACCGTGGGCATTTTCTGTATTGCTGGCGGAAGTAGTTGTACGTAAGTACTGTACGTAGGTGAGTTTGGCGTGGAATGAAGCATTGTAACCCAAGGTTCTCGAGGAACAACATGCTGTCCGCAGTCAGAGCTCTCGGGGCAAACATTTTGACGGTTCGGTGCCTCATATAAACGATTATTTCGACGGCACCTGTATAAAAGTGGCTTGTCTAGAACACCGCTGTGGGTAAACTTTCCCCCGAGTTGAGCTAGAAGGAGCAAAAATCTAGAATAAACTAAAGGTATAAATACGAAGCAATCAGCAACACTAAGCTAAACCAAACGCCACCGGAACGGGGAGGGGGTAGGAAGTGTCTGGTGTCTTCTGCTTCGATGGAGGAATAATAAGGAATGTCTTCAATTAGTTTAAATTTGTTTTATTTGAGGGAATCGTTTCCCTCGAACCTGGAAATCAATTGATGTCCTGAATTACTATGATTTTAGTGTATTCCACCACCCACCTCCCATGTATATAATATTTGCCGGTACATTACTTCAAGTATACCTCACGACACTGTGCTACCTCGGCAACAAACCATCGAGGTCAAGAATTGGGGAGCTCGGGAGGTAAATGGACTAAAAATACCATGTGTCGCGGACTGTTTCGTGCTTTTATTATATGTTAAGCAGGATCTAACTTATGACGGGGAGGGAGCTGGATAAAGTGGTGTAAAATAGTAGAACACTCCTACTGCTGTGTGGGATGTAAAAGTAGAAAAAACAGCACACAGAAGTGGTAGCAGCCCAGGTTCGCCTGCACAATATTGTGTGATATGATATACAAGAGCGACGAGCGGGCGCGCGAGCGACCGGGCGACGGCGCGAGCGACGACGGCGGCCCAAGGCCGCCCAACTAACAACCGAGCGAAGAGGTCGATCGTCCGAGCGAACGGTAGATATGACGAGCGACGGCGACGGCGCGACCAACGGCCCGACGGCGAGTCCGCGACGTGGTGGGTCATCCGAGCGATGGCTCGGTGGACCGAGCGACGGCGACCGACCGGCGGGACCGACCGAGCGACGGCGAGACCGAACGAAACGACGGCCCAATCGGCCGAGCGGCCGGGGGTTCTGACGCCGCGGTTCTCCTGCGTGTGGGCGATATCCGTCTTTAGGACGAGCTCGCGAACTCCCGCAGGAGCGGCTTCGAGACGGTCAACGCCGGCCTCCGGGAGTTGCGTGACTCCGACCTCCCGTTCGGCGGCGTCACCTTGGGCGGTTGGGGATGGGGTGCCCGCTGCCTTGCCGAGAACGAAACCGACCGAGTGACGGCGCAAGCAACGACGACGGCCCAAGGGCGCCAACAACTATAAACCGAGTGACGTGGTCGAGCGACCGAGCGACCGAGCAACGGCGACCGAGCAAGCGAGCGGGTGGGTGGACAATCGACGATCGCAATTCTTGTAACAAAAATAAAAATTCCTTTGACGTACACCACACACAGGCATCCACACAATCATATTAATTAATACACGAACATTCCTGGTATTTACACAAGGGCACATAGACACAAACACACTACCGAACGGCGCACGCGCGATCGACAGATCGAGCGAGAGGGAGCGGGCGGCCAATCGCGGCGATCGCACTTCTTGACAATGTAACTAACCGCTCCTTCCTAGTTGCAGTATGACGTAAATACTACAGGCATACTACCACGCGCGCGATCGATCGAGGGAGCGAGCACTGGTTGTAACGAACCGCTCCTTGCTGCTGTATGACGTAGACACCAGTAGGTACGGGGACGTGCGTACAGCAGGCGGTAGGTACAGCAGCAGCGGTACATACATCAGTAGGAAGTAGGTGCCGGTACGTACGTATAGCAAGCACACAAACACACACGGACATACTTGCTACGTACACAAAGGCACACAGCCACACACACACGGCCGACCGGCGCGCGCGCGATCGGGCGATCGAGCAAGCGATGCGAGGGAACGGACGGACGATCGCGACGATCGGACTTCTTGACAATGTAACTAACCGCTCCTTCCTAGCAGCTATAGACGTAAATTGTACAGGCACACAGACACCCGCGCGATGGACCGAGCGAACGAGCACTGATTGTAATGTAACTAACCGCTCCTTGCTGCTGTATAGCGTACACACCCATAGGTACGAGCACGTACGTACAGCAGACGGTAGACACATCAGCGGTACATACAGCGGTAGAACATAGGTACCGGTACGTATGTACAGCAAACACACAGACACACACGCACGTACCTGGTACATTTACTATGGCTCACAAACACACATACGGCCGACCGGCGCTCGCGCGATCGGCCGATGGAGCGAGCGATGGGAGGGAGCGGACGGACTATCGCGACGATCGCACTTCTTGACAATGTAACTAACCGCTCCCTCCAAGCTGCTGTATGACGTAAATTCTGCAGGCACACACACACGCGCGCGATGGATCAAGCGAGCGAGCACTGATTGTAACGAACCTCTCCTTGTTGCTGTATAACGTACACAACAGTAGGTACGGGCACGCAAGTACAACAGGCAGTAGGTACAGCAGCGGTACATCCAGGAGTAGAAAGTAGGACACACCCGTAGGTACGGGCACGTAAGTACAACAGGCAGTAGGTACAGCAGCGATACATCCAGCAGTAGAAAGTAGGTACCGGTACGTACAGCAGTACTGCGTACTACAGCAGCAGCACAGCAGTACCAGGTAGTTAGGTACGAAACACACTATGATTAAACCTCCACCAATGTACCAGGCACCGGTATGATATCACACAGCAGTGGGAGGTGCGTAGACAGGGGGGGCGTGTGGAGCTCGGCAAAATATATTTTCGGGGGATTTTCGATTTTGCCCCCGTTTTTGGTTTTCTACTTTCAGGAAGGCGTTTCTTTCCGATGATGTCATCGAGTCTTCCCGGGGTATATTGTAAGTAAGTTATTTTTACTGCTGCTGTAGCATGTGGATGTATACGTACGTCGTGCAGCAGGTACATTGTACGTACGTACATGCTGTTCATGCGTGCACGCACAGCAGCAGTAATACATTTTTCAAACACAAAAGTGATCAAATTTGGTTTTGCTCGTTACCTCGGAGGCTTTGCACGAAATATATGGGTTTTAGACGGCGGGCTACGAAGGGAATGTAAGGGCCCATCTTATCGAAGAGCATAAAAAAATCGTAATTGGATATTTTTTGTAGAATTGAATTTGATTTCACGCAAATTCGAAAAAA